>OX638372.1:78096034-78316847 GCA_951812925.1 Calliopum simillimum | reverse complement strand
GTTCCTTTGGAACAAATTCAATACCGATTGCAGGTGTTTCCACCTTATCAGGGCGTGTTCTCCCAAATAACTTTAAGAATTTTTTTTTTAAGTGTGTTACTTAATGACATTTTATATTGAAAATTTATTTTATTTAATTGAACTTTTAGTCATATATTTGCAAAGATCGATTTACATATAAATCTATCAATGCATTTTTCTAACACATAATTATGACAAATCAAGGAACGGATTAAAAACACGGCTATAGTGACATATGTTTCGTCTTTCGCCACAAAGACTCATCAGACTATTTTTGTTGTAATTATAATTATATTTATTTTATTAAATTAATTATAATTGAAAAATTGCAAGTTTGAAAACTTTTTGTGTTTTTGGTCTGGGCGGGAGACGAACCAAGGATCTCCAGGTTGGTAGCAGAAGTCGTTACCACTGCACCAGCCTTGCCCGGCTGCGAAGCCGACTTTTTGCCAGTTTTATTTGTGTGTTAATACGTATTGATATATCATAATTGTTGTTTTGTGTTATTTATTGATATTTGGTATAGTTGTTCCTTTGGAACAAATTCAATACCGATTGCAGGTGTTTCCACCTTATCAGGGCGTGTTCTCCCAAATAACTTTAAGAATTTTTTTTTTAAGTGTGTTACTTAATGACATTTTGTATTGAAAATTTATTTTATTTAATTGAACTTTTAGTCATATATTTGCAAAGATCGATTTACATATAAATCTATCAATGCATTTTTCTAACACATAATTATGACAAATCAAGTCGTTACCACTTCTGCTACCAACCTGGAGATCCTTGGTTCGTCTCCCGCCCAGACCAAAAACACAAAAAGTTTTCAAACTTGCAATTTTTCAATTATAATTAATTTAATAAAATAAATATAATTATAATTACAACAAAAATAGTCTGATGAGTCTTTGTGGCGAAAGACGAAACATATGTCACTATAGCCGTGTTTTTAATCCGTTCCTTGATTTGTCATAATTATGTGTTAGAAAAATGCATTGATAGATTTATATGTAAATCGATCTTTGCAAATATATGACTAAAAGTTCAATTAAATAAAATAAATATAAACTATTGCTATAAATATTTTGTAATTGTCAATTAAAATAAGCCATTCAATAAAGAAGGGGACATCATTGTTATTGCATTTTAAAGAAAATAATTTCATCATTTATTTTCTAGTGAAAAATGCGCAAAGATTTGTGTTGTGCTTGTTTCTTATTCCAAGAAAGATAATTTACAGCGTCTTGGACTAAAATATATACATTTAACATTACTTAAGTTTAGCTTTAAAATATTATCCCTTTACCGTTTAGGAGGGACTTACTATTGGGTGTACAACTTAAAAACCGGAATTTTTTAGCGAAATTTGATGCTTTATTGTGGAAAAATGTTACAATGTATTTTATTCAAAGTATTGTCCATTGGAAGCTACAACATTTCCCCATCTTTCAGGCAATTTATGAATTCCATCCCAAAAAAATTGCGCCGACTTGGCGGCCAAAAATGAATCTATCCAATTTTCGATATCTTGAACTTAAGTGAAGCGTATTCCTGATAGGGCATTCTGCATCGATCGGAACAAATGGTAGTCTGATGGTGCAAGGTCTGGGCTATAAAGCGGGTGAGGTAAAATTTCCCATCCGTTGTTTTCCGTTGTTTTCCAGGTAATTTTTGACTGGAGCAGCAATATGTGGCCGAGCGTTGTCATGATGAAAAATTATTGCTTCGTGTCTGGTCGCATTTTCCGTTCGTTTTTCGATGATGGCACGCTTCAAACGTATTAATTGTGTTCGATAGAGGTCACCTGTGAGCATTACAGAGCATTACCTTGGCACCATGGATATTTGCCTTTGGCTGGGAAGGTCCTGGTTGTCCGGGCTTCATATATGAATGTTGCGTTTCGGGTTGTCGTAATGGATCCATTTTTCATCCCCAGTCACTATCCGATGCAAAAATGACTTTTGGCAGTAGTTTTCTTTGCAAAAAAATGACCCAACAGAACCTCCCGCAAATGCTGTCTTTTTCTCCAATTTTCGAAGTTATTCATCGTGAAAAATAATAATGATGCACACAAGATAAAATTTATTCATCGTGAAAAATAATAATGATGCACACAAGATAAAATTGTTTTGTTGACTGATTTTGACAGCTGTCAAATGTACCTTCAAAATGACATATATATAAAGTTCGAGCTTTCACGATATTTGTTAGTACGGACATCTACCGTCAAATTCCGGTTTTTAAGTTGTACACCCAATATAAAATATGCGGAACAGTTTCGGCACCTGTACAAACTGCGAATCATATTAGGCGGAATGATATATTTTTACCCAAATTGTTTCTTTGAAACATGACATTTCAATAAATATTCTAATAAAAATAATAACGTGCAGATTAACTTAACTTTTTGGGTTACTTATAACTGTATCAAAAGCCTATTTTATTACAAAAAATTTTGAGGCCCTGCGAACCAAAACCGGATAAAAATTAAAAGATTTTTCGGCTTTTAAGTGAATGAGTTTGGTTTTTACCTGGAAAGTTTTGCGGGATTTTTGCAAATGAGTTATTTTATAGATTTCGATGTGCTCTTTCAGAATTTCAACTTTGCTACCTCGAGTCGTGTTCGCTCGCGCCACCTTATTGGAAAAATGGCGTCCAAAATCAGTTTTTTACAAATATCTCTTTAACGGTTACATTTAGAGAAAAATATTGTGGCGCAGTATTGTAGCTTATAAAATTTTCTATAAAAATGACTCTTGAACTGTTTTCGTACGACTTATAACTCAGGAGATATTCTAATTCAAAATTCGAGTGTTGCATACGCCATACACAAAAAAATGAATTTAAATGCTATATCTCTGCACCTCAAGCAGCTATCATTCAAATCGAACTCATTGGGACATCTATACACAAAAAAAATGGGCAGAACAACGTTTGCAGTGACGAAATGTCGCAATACCCAGCGGTCGGATGAGACAACATCGTGTTGAGTACCGCAGTCAGAGTAGAAAAGATTGGATTTAGACATCCGATCACAGGATATTGCGTATTTGGCCAGATGGCATTCTGCTTTAGTGACATTCTGTTTGGACAGAGAATGTGCTTTTCTTTTGTCTTTTGCAAATAAGGACTAGTTCAGAAAAATTTAATACTTTTGTTTCTTAAGATTATGATTGAAATATGGGTGCTAAATATTCTATAAAACATCACAATTAAAAAAATATAGCGCTTTACACAAAAAAAGATGTCTAGCAATCAATAAAAAGTTCGAAAACTGATTTTGTCCACTTTCTTGAAAAAACTTTTAGATATAGCTCAAAAAAATAGGTGCATCAAGAAACTCTGTCCAAAGAGTTATTTTGAATCATAGAAAGGGTCTTCTAATCATACGAAAAATTATCTCAAATAGAAAGCCTAGCTTGGACCCACAGTTGATCAAAAAGGTAAAGAAACTCTTTATGCAGAATACCGACACTTCAATACGAGAAGAAAGTAAGCTGAAGACCTACAGATTTCAAAAAGTACGAGATCGTACCGATGAAAAGCAGCTGGAGGCTTAAAAGCAATCCCAAAAGTTATATAAAGGTTTCTTGACTAAATTTTATTATGATGATTATGATTTACCTGATGATCGTGAAGGTAGAAATATGGGTGCTAGTCATTCTATAAAACATCACAATTAAAAAAATACATAACACTTGGTGATAGCGCTTTAAACAAAAAAGATGTCTAGCAATCAATAAAAAGTTCGAAAACTGATTTTGTCCACTTTCTTGAAGAAACTGGATCTAAAATTTTTAGATATATATAGCTCAAAAAAACAGGTGCATCAAGAAACTCTGTCCAAAGGGTTATTTTGAATCATAGAAAGGGTCTTCTTAAAGTACGAAGAATTATCTAAAGTAGAAAGCCTAGCTTGGACCCACAGTTGATCAAAAAAGTTAAGAAACTCTTTATGCAGAATTCCGACACTTCAATACGAGATATTGCTGTAAGTGCTGGCACCTTGAAATTTACTGTACAAAGACCAAAGAAGAAACGTAAGCTAAAGACCTACAGATTTCAAAAAGTACGAGATCGTACCGATGAAAAGCAGCTGGAGGCTTAAAAGCAATCCCGAAAGTTATATAAAGGTTTCTTGTCTAAATTTGATTGTAGCGACGAAATGGACGATGAAACATTTGTTAAGGCAGATTTCAAACAGCTACCGGGACATGAATGTTCCATCTGTGCGAAGGAGAGGCAGATGCAAAGCAATATTAGAGGAAAGAAATCACAAAATTTCCGAAGCATTATATGGTCTGCCACAGGGCTGCAAACCGGTTTTGAACCGAACCATCGCCTTTTTTGTGTTTTGAACCGAACCACGAACCGAACCGTTTTAATTTTGAAAGCGCTGAAGCGAACCGAAAACTACGATAAAAAAATGGTTCGGTTTGGTTTAAAATTAAAAATTACATTTATATATCTTATTGACAACGCCATCAGTTGTATTTTTTAATGTAGTCTTTTGCGGCATACCGCGCGTTAAGTGTGGTACATAATAATTTTTTCTTTGATTCATCTTTATATTTTAGCTGATTTGGCAAAAAAACATTTGTTAAATGTTTTTGCGTGAAATTCAAAATTTATGGAAATAAGTTTAATAGAATCTTCTATTTCTAAAGTAAGTACTGATGATGAACTGGAAGGTATACTTCAGCAATTAGACAAAACAGAAAATCGATCCAAGATATGATCAATAGTTTTGACAATATAAAACGCTAGAAGTCAAAAAAATAAACATTGCATACCTTAATGTTTCTAAGCTATATGTGTAAGTTTGGACGAATTTGAACAACTCTAGCTTTATTTTTTCGACTTGGTCAAAATTAGAATTTTCCCACAATGTGTGCATTCGCCATCTTGGATTTAGGAATTCTCAAATTCTAGCTTCAGATTCGAGATCAGCGACCCCCAAAACACCCGGGTGATGAAATTTACGTCGAAATATTTAAAAAAAATGTATTTTACGCCCCTTTTCGGCGCGTTTTACAACGACGCCATATTGAAGTTTTTAAAAGCACCACTGGGCTTTCGAAAGCTTTTAAAAAAATGAAAATTTTGGGATCCAATACTTTATTTTCCGTTCCTACAAACTCACGCGACGGAGGTGGCCGGTTGACGTGAAACGTCCCATATATATTTATATACAGTACTTTTAACTTTATAACATTTCTTTCTTCTTTCTGGCTATTGCAAATGATAGCCATGGTACTTGGCAAACAGATAGACGTCTATCTTTACATAGGGTGCCGTGGCTATGATATTCAATAGCCAGGACTAAATCTTTTCTAGGGCTTCAAATAGTTGTAGAAACGCAACTTAACACCTAACAATGACTGTTATTTCATATAAAACATGAAAATAAAATAAAAAAATTTTGGCACCCTGGGAAACATTACAAAAATTGGTCTGGCAGTCATTGTGTTAAAATTTATTTTATAAGTGGGTTACATACATAAATGGAACATCAAAAAATATAAGTCTTCATAAATAAATTAAATTTTTTTATTTAATATACTCGTTTATGTACATAAATAAAATTTTTAAGAAATTCAAACAAAAATTAACGTCTTCCAATTTATTTCTTAATTACTTTTTCTATTTTATATCAGGTTAGAATATCTTTAAACATATATTTACACGCAATTTTTAATCTCATACATATTTTAATGATTTTTTCTATCAAATTCTTATACCACTATCTGAACCATTCGAACCGAACCGAACCATGGTACAGAGTAACTCAGAAACCGGTTCTTGTGCCAGTACAAGTTTTTATAAAGTGGTTCGAACCACTGAACCAAACCGCATCGATTTTTGCACTGGTTTGCAGCCCTGGTCTGCCAGGCCATATCCACCTGCATTCTGAGAGGCACAAGGAATTCGAAAATTTTTATTAACGTGTCTTGAAAAACGTTTTTTTGTCATTTATTCGTGGACACGAATTTACTGTAATGTTCTGGCCTGATTTAACCACCTCTCATTACTATTAAGCAAAGGTCGGCAAGTGGTACCCCTAGAGAACAAAGTTCACACTTATACAAAATGTGAGCATAAAATTTTATTTCTATGTCAAATGCCCCATCCACAATTAATGCGGGACTTGCAGGCAATTTTTAAAGCTTTTTGCTCTTTCTTCTTGTTCCCGCACTGATGGCAAAAACTGTTCATAACCAGTGCTTGCACTAAAATTTTACTCTTATGCCGATCTCTGTAATTAAACATTAAAATCGATTAAAGTGCAATAAAAGAAACAACAATTTCATTTACCCTTTTGTTGGCGTCAACCTAAATTGAAATTTATTCCTTTATTTATGTTTATTTTAAATTGTTTTTTCAAATATATTTGACATTTGCCGCAAGCGGTACAAGCAACTGCTTTGCATGAAATCAAAAAGCTTTTTTACTCTCTTTCTATTTTTCTCAAATCCTGCATGCAGAAAAATAGAATTTTCTGCTCTGCTCTTATGAAATTTCAACTAACTGCATTGATTGTGGATAGGGCAAAAAAAAAATATAAATATTTTCATTCAGTATGAAAGTCGTTTTGCACAAAAAAAAATTATAAATTCCGATTAGGCTTTAATTTTTGAAAATCTTGGCGTGATAGAGAATTCAAATTCTATGCAGAAAATTACTTCAGATATGACCATTTGCTGCTCAACAGCAAAATCTTTTTTTTTTTAATAACATTATAGTATTATTATTAATGCTGAAGAACTTGCTAGGAAGGGGTCTTCAAGTGACACAATTTCTGAAACCTATATTATGAAACCACTTGTATTGACTCAAAATTTTTTTGTGGGTTAATTTTAGATGGTCTGACTTTTCAACATGTTCTACATTGCGGGCGATATGGCCACATTATGACGCCTATAAAAACAAGAACAAATATCTCATTGTTTTTTATTTTTTCTCTATTTGCGCAACTACAAGCTTTTTTTTATGTAGTGGTGCCGACTTTTCCTCTTAAGCCATTAAAATAAGTAGAGAAGGTCGTACGGTATCCGCGACGAAACAACTGTACAAAACTTATTAAGGGTCTTAAGAAAAAAGTAAAATATTTTTACAGAAAGTAAATATTTGTTAATAGTTTTATGGATATTTATACGAGTATTCGTTATACTACTCATTAATAAAAGAAGAAAAAAAATTTAAAAAATTCATTGGGTATTTTTTTATTGATGAAAAGCAAAGTATGAAATTTTTCTGGGGCAGTCCTTATGTAGGACCTGTGTAACGAATAAAATTAATAAAAAAAGTTTCCTTTGACACTATTTCTTTAAATGTTGTGTCTTTCTGACTTACTCAAAATTCCCCCGTTTCAGGTGTCATTTTTGTACCTTTTTAAGAAAATGTTAAAAATTACCCATATTTTGGGAACGAAGAGGGTTAAAGTTTTCTACAAAAATATTCCTCGCAATATCCTGCATAAGTTTGCTGAACACATGATACACCTCAGATGTAAGGATCATATATGTAGTTAAATATATCGATTTAACACAAGATCGCGTTATTCTTTTTTTTTTTGGAACAGTGGATTTATATTATAAACTCCAAAAATCGATTGAAAAAAACCTGACGTGCTGGAGAAAAACGAAGAGACACGGGTATTTTGTATACCATATAACTTTACCCGAAAAGTATATAACATCAAAATTCAACAGAAATATAAGCCGTTTACATGATCTTGTAGCATCGTAGCAAATGCAAAATTATTTAAAGTTTTTTAAAAAATTAATAGAATTTTTTCTTTGTAATTTCAAATAATTTTGCATTTGCTACGACGCAACAAGAATGTGAATACGGCTATGGTCTTAAAAACAATCTTATGGATTGAAGCGAACGTATGTTTACGATAATAAGAAAAATATTAGATGGTGTAATTAAAGTTAGAAGCAAGATTCGCAAACAAAAGTGCTTGTCGGCTTGGAAGACACACACTGTGAACCCAAATTATTTCGCAGTGCAAGCATTGTACCCAGGGGCCCTATTCTCTAACTTGCTTAGCATATTCTCCATCTCCATCCCCTAAATGCTAAAAATTTTAAAACAAAAATTTTTTAGAGATTAGGCATAAATGCGATTCTGTATTCCAACTTGCCTAGCTAAAATATTTTCCTCAATATTTAGACACAAACCGTAAATTTTTTATTTAAATTTTTTGCCGCCAGAGTATTTGAATATTATACATTTTTATTTCATTATAAAAAATAAATGGAATAGCCCAGTTGTATTTATGTTTTTCAAGCTAAATGGCCAAGGTTCGAATCTCACAGCGGGCAGGATAATTGAGGAGTGGCCGTACCAAAGGGCCTAAGTACCATTTCGAGGCAAAAGTAATGTCACACTTTTTATGTGCTTTATAGTCAGTTATTTGACTGTTATATTTTTTTCAACACAACAACATGAATTTCACACTATCATGTAAATTTTTAGTGAAAACAAAAAACAATTTTCATTCTTAGCTACCAACAATGAAAATACATTGAT
This sequence comes from Calliopum simillimum, assembly GCA_951812925.1. Lineage (NCBI taxonomy): Eukaryota > Metazoa > Arthropoda > Insecta > Diptera > Lauxaniidae > Calliopum > Calliopum simillimum. The sequence goes on along the minus strand of OX638372.1, from coordinate 78,308,288 downwards.
GGTTGGAGCTTACTGTTCAGTGTTTTTGAGTAAAACAACAATAAAAACACAAAAAACAAGGCAAAGAGAGCCAACTGATACACATACGAATGCGCTTGATACTTCGTTTTGTCTCGGCAAAAAACCTTGCAAACGAAGCGCTATGCAAAAATAGTATAATATCGATGACTCACAACGGCAGGGCAATGCATATAAAGGGAAAAAACAAAGAAATTGGAATTTTTGCATGTGCTGTGTTTTTCTTGTAGCTGTGATTCTCGTTTAATCTATGCTAAAAGTTAAATAAAGTATGCTTGCAGAATTCTATAAGACGTCGGCAAAGCGTCTGATGAGGAATTGACTTATTTTAGTCAATTTTGACCTGTGGTGGGTCCCGAAACTAGTAACGCAAACCAGCCTTCCGATACATTTTTTTGCTTTTTTTATTTATGTGTATTTTTGCCTTGTTTTTTGTGTTTTTATTGTTGTTTTACTCAAAAACACTGAACAGTAAGCTCCAACCATCAATGTATTTTCATTGTTGGTAGCTAAGAATGTTAATCATCATCTGTTCCAAAAAACAAAAAATTAGAAAATCTCAGAGAGCCAACTGATACACATACGAATGCGCTTGCTACTTCGTTTTGTCTCGGCAAAAAACCTTGCAAACGAAGCGCTATGCAAAAATAGTATAATATCGATGACTCACAACGGCAGGGCAATGCATATAAAGGGAAAAAACAAAGAAATTGGAATTTTTACAAGTGCTGTGTTTTTCTTGTAGCTGTGATTCTCGTTTAATCTATGCTAAAAGTTAAATAAAGTATGCTTGCAGAATTCTATAAGACGTCGGCAAAGCGTCTGATGAGGAATTGACTTATTTTAGTCAATTTTGACCTGTGGTGGGTCCCGAAACTAGTAACGCAAACCATCCTTCCGATACATTTTTTTGCTTTTTTTATTTATGTGTATTTTTGCCTTGTTTTTTGTGTTTTTATTGTTGTTTTACTCAAAAACACTGAACAGTAAGCTCCAACCATCAATGTATTTTCATTGTTGGTAGCTAAGAATGTTAATCATCATCTGTTCCAAAAAACAAAAAAAAAATTAAAAAACAATTTTATTAACTTCTAACGAAATGTCACCCGTTTCATATAATGACACTACTTTTGCCTCGAAATGGTACTTAGGCCCTTTGGTACGGCCACTCCTCAATTGTTAAGATTTTTTTTTTAATACAAATATTTATGAAATTTGTTTAAGTTTATTTTTTCCCGCTATTATGTATTGCATTCTTTATCTTTGTGAAAGTTTTAAAAATTTTTAAGCTAAGGAATATAACGTCAAACAACAATGGTCGCAAACGTGGCACTCGGCACTCCCAGGTAGTACATTTGATTTTATGAATTCCTACAAAGGCTATTCGACAAGGTTATAAAGCATTTTTGTATTATAGTTTTGTGCTTAAACTAACATTTTATTCGTAAAGTAGAACAAACATATACCAATTCATTTATGATATGGAATCTTATCTTATAAAGATCGAATCGAGGATGGCTTTCAGAAAAAATGAGAAGACAGCAACAGGCGTCTGACCCTTTCGATGTATCGGCCGAAACATTTGTTGAACTTCTCACACGGAAAAAACTGAACCATAAAAATTCATTGAAAATCCCAGTATTTTTTACTGATTTTTTCAGTAACTGTGCGCCGTAAAGAAAACCCGTATTTTTTACTGATTACACGCAGTAAATATTTTAAAAAATATAAAAAAAGGTTTACGTTGTGGCGTCGAACTTGAGACCTTTGTGTTTTTAGGCGATGCTCTAACCACTGTGCTACTATAGCACTTTTATTTCAATAGCATATTGTTTAATTTAAATTATTTTTCAGTAAAATTTTAATACCTATATAATTTTCAAGTTAGAGTCGAACAAATTTGATATTGAAAACTAGATGGCGCATTGAATCTCTAAAAATGAGCTACAAATTTAGAGATTGCTAGCAACGAGAATCGGAATTTAGATAACAATCTCCAAATTTGAATTTTTAGAGTTTTGGCGATGGAGAATAGGAGATAGCAAGTTAGAGAATAGGGCCCCAGGTTTGAACTTTTTTATCCATCTGGAAGGACTTGTTGCAAAATGGACACGTTTGTATCCTTTCTGGGTAGAATTTAGGTCCATTGTCGGAGCTCGAGCAACTGTCTTTCAAAAGCTTTCCCTTTTTAACTTTTAATACTGACAATTTCTTTTCTGGTCTCTTCTTTATTGTTGTTTTCTCAATATTTTGAACGCTCCCTTCCAAAGTCTTTTTATAAGCGGACGTTGTAAGCACCGTTGCAACCGTTGCGGGTAATGTGATATAGTATATCACTTTACCAGACTTGGACTATATCACATTACCCAAATTTCAGTTTTTAAACAATCTGGTTATTTTAAAAAAACAAACTTCAGCAAATAAAAAACTCGCCTGATTTGTTGCTAATTATATTCACCCACTAACAAATTATTTTACTGCGGCTTTAATACCTATTACAATTTAGATTTTATTCACACTTCAATTACACACAAAAAAAAAACTTTTGATTGAACAGAAAAGTTTATTTCACCACGGAAAAAAAAGTATATGCAAGGACGTATTGACTTGCAGTGTTTCTTTCCCTTACTCTTATATTGACAAGAAAATTATTGTAGAGAAATGCTATTTAAGAAAACAAGCTGGTATATCACATTAGCCGAAGTAACTCTACTACAAAAAGTTGGAAATCGAGGGGGATAGAAGCAAAGGGTTACAATTGACAAAAAGTAAATTCTGAGTAAAATACCCGATCAAAAAAACTTGTCAAGTTCTTGTCATTGTATCAGAAATGTATATCAAAATGATATCAAAAATGTATCAGCCGCTGATATCCATTTTTTGTATATCATTTTGATATCATTGAAAAACATGTCAATTTTGTATCAGAAATGTACATCAAAATGATATCAAAAATTTGTCAGCGGCTGATATCCATTTTTTGTATATCATTTTGATATATTTTTGATATCATTGAATGACATGTCAATTTTGTATCAGAAATGTATATCAAAATCATATCAAAAATTTGTCAGCGGCTGATATCCATTTTTTGTATATCATTTTGATATATTTTTGATATCATTGAATGACATGTCAATTTTGTATCAGAAATGTATATCAAAATGATATCAAAAATTTGTCAGCGGCTGATATCCATTTTTTGTATATCATTTTGATATAATTTTGATATCATTGAATGACATGTCAATTTTGTATCAGAAATGTATATCAAAATGATATCAAAAATTTGTCAGCGGCTGATATCCATTTTTTGTATATCATTTTGATATATTTTTGATATCATTGAATGACATGTCAATTTTGTATCAGAAATGATATCAAAAATTTGTCAGCGGCTGATATATCAATTTTGACATAGTTAAACGAAAATGGACGATCGACAGAAAAAGTTAATACGCGAAAGAGTGGAAAAAAGTCGGTTTTTAAAAAAAGTGACGGCTGAGAATCGGGAAAGAGCAAATGCTGCTGTCCAAGAAGTCTATGCTCGTTTTGGGCATATAAATCGTATGGATAGTATTCCAAACGCTAACGAGAATAGAGACCTGGAAGTAATTGAACCAGCCGCACCAGGTTAGTAATCTAATTTGATATGAGAAGAAAACTTAAGTTTTATATATATTTTGGCGAAATTATGAATCATTAATAAAATTGTAATATCATTATTTTATGTAAATTGGATATCATCACCTGAAATGCAAAAAGCCGTAACATTATTTTTAATTTTTTGAAAGGCGTTTCAAAAAATGTCTTAAAACTCCAAATATTTTAGATTTTAAAGCCGTTTTTGGCGAATATCCTGAAACTAGCCAAAACTGGCTTTTAAATTTAAAATATTTGCAGTTATATGACGTATTTTGCAACGTCTTTGAAAAAATTTAATGTTACGGCTTTTTGAATTTCAGGTGAAGATATAATTTATTGATATCATTTTGATATCTTTTTTTGATATCATTTTGATATCAATTTTTGATATCATTTTGATATCTTTTTTTGATATCATTTTGATATCAATTTTTGATATCATTTTGATATCTTTTTTTGATATCATGGTGATATACAAAAAGCGTTACATTCCATATATCACTGTGATATCCTTTTTTTATCTAAATTTTGTATGTCCCGATCAAAAAAAGTATATCAAAAATATATCAAAATGATATCAAAAATTTGTCAGTGACATACAAAATTTTGATAAAAAAAGGATATCACAGTGATATACGGAATGTAACGCTTTTTGTATATCACCATGATATCAAAAAAAGATATCAAAATGATATCAAAATGATATCAAAAAAAGATATCAAAATGATATCAAAAATAGATATCAAAATGATATCAAAAAAAGATATCAAAATGATATACAATTTTTGTACATTTCTGATACAAAAATGACAACCAATTTTGGGTCTGATAACTAAAGTGACGCAGATTATGGCCAAATTTTACAATATTGTGGTTAATCGTCGTCAACTAGTTTTTTTGTACTCAATTATATTTTTTCTGCTTTTTTACTAATTTCATGACAAAACTCACTTCTTACTAAAATTGGCTGCTCGTCCGTTTTCCATACTTTTAGTTTTCCCAACCACAGGCCGCATGCAGCAACTGAATGGAGTGTAGGTTTTTTTGCACTCAATTATATTTATGTGCTTTTCACTAATTTCATTAGAAAATTAACTTATTCACTAAAATTGGCTGCGCGTTCGTCTTCTATGTATGTATGTATGTATTCTCCTTTAACTCCTAGGAGGAGCATAGGGCCAATATGAAATCTCTCCATTTGTCACGATCCCTTGCGATGACTTTGATCTCTTGTCTTCTATGATTATCTTTAAATAAAATTCACAAACGAAAACGTAAAATTTGACATATCAGCAGCTGATAAATTTTTGATATGATTTTGATTTACATTTCTGATACAAAATTGATATCAGCGGCTGACAAATTTTTGATATCATTTTGATATACATTTCTGATACAAAATTGACATGTCATTCAATGATATCAAAAATATATCAAAATGATATACAAAAAATGGATATCAGCCGCTGACAAATTTTTGATATCATTTTGATATACATTTCTGATACAAAATTGACACGTCATTCAATGATATCAAAAATATATCAAAACTAGTAAGGGTGTAAAATTTGGCCTGGCCAAACATTAAATACCCTACACTGCAGTATTTTTAAAATTTTGCTCATATGGGAGGTGCTACGCCCTCTTGTTCGAGTTCACCCAGTTTTTGTTCAGAGCTTGCATTTATAGGTTTAAATGTCTGAGTGAAAAATGTTTTCAGCATAGTGTTTTGAAGCTTTTGCTTATATAGGAGGTGCCACGCCCTCTTGTCCGAGTTCCTCTAGTTTTAGCTTAGAGCGTGCATTTATAGTCTTTAGTATTTGAATGAAATTTGTTTGGATTATCTCAAAAAACTCTTTCCGTATGGCATTTTGAAACTTTTGCTCATATGGGAGGTGCTACGCCCCCTTGTCCGATTTCACCCAATTTTTGTTGAGAGCTTTCATTTATAGTTCTTAGTGTCTGAGTTAAATTTGGTTCGAATATCTCAAAAATCGCTTTCAGTATAGCGTTTTGAAGCTTTTGCTTATATTGGAGGTGCCACGCCCCCTTGTCCGATTTCACCCAATTTTTGTTGAGAGCTTTCATTTATAGTTCTTAGTGTCTGAGTTAAATTTGGTTCGAATATCTCAAAAATCGCTTTCAGTATAGCGTTTTGAAGCTTTTGCTTATATGGGAGGTGCCACGCCCTTTTGTCCGAGTTCGCTCAGTTTTTTCTCAGAGCTTGCGCTTACAATTTCTAGTATTTATGTGTATTTTGGTTGCATTGTCGTGAAAAATACTCCTAAAATTGCATTTTGAATATATTTTTTGTATGGGCGGTAGGCGTGTCCGTTAACCGATTTTGCTCATTTTCAATCCCCCGAGCTATCTTTGATGACGGAGGCAGGGTACCAAATTTCATTGAATTATCTTGCTTAGTTTTCCCAAAAAGTGTATTTCCACACACATCACCCAGCCAGCCAGCCAGACAGACGGACATGGCTATATCGACTCAGGAGGTGACGCTGATCAAGAATATATATACTTTTCTATACCTGCCACGCCTCCTTCTCTGCGTTACAAACGGAAGGACAAAGTGAATATACCCTGGGTGTAGGGTATAATGATATACAAAAAATGGATATCAGCCGCTGACAAATTTTTGATATCATTTTGATATACATTTCTGATACAAAATTGACATGTCATTCAATGATATCAAAAATATATCAAAATGATATACAAAAAATGGATATCAGCCGCTGACAAATTTTTGATATCATTTTGATATACATTTCTGATACAAAATTGACATGTCATTCAATGATATCAAAAATATATCAAAATGATATACAAAAAATGGATATCAGCCGCTGACAAATTTTTGATATCATTTTGATATACATTTCTGATACAATGACAAGAACTTGACAAGTTTTTTTGATCGGGATTTTGATATATTTTTGATATACTTTATTTGATCGGGATACAGTTAATGTCAACGTTGCTTAGTAAATTCCAGAGTGGTTAAAAAATAAAATACTGCTCGTTAAAAAAGTATGAAGTATGTGCAATGTATCTTTCAAATATATTCTATGAATCTCCTTTTATTACAGTTTTACTGAAAGCCTACAGCACTTTACTCAAATTTTATTTTTTTTAGGAAATAGGAAGAAAAGTTAGGGCCGCGTAACAACTTACAAAGCTTAAAAAGAAATGTACTACCTCAATTTTAATAATCCTTAAAAAATTCTCTGTTCAAGGTTTTTTTTTTAAATTTTCTAGAGGTTAGATTTTAAAATCTATTAGTATTTTACAGAAAGCCTTTGCTCCTTAACGATTGTAAAATTATTTTCATTATAGAACAAATATTTTTTTCAATACCGCAGCTCTAAGAGTTACACCTTTTGCCTCCTACCTCTTTTATTAAAGCAATTGCTTCAAGCAGCGCAGTTAGACTCAGGGAAACCGGCTCTTGGGTACCAAAGCCGTATGGTCACTCTGCCATCCTTGAAAATCTGCAAACTGAGCTCAAGAGCTCAACAAATTACACCTGTCCCATACTCAGTTTTGATAATAACTTTCGAGTATGGATTCCTGATAGAGCTCAGTGGGAAGATGGCAGTATCAACCTAAATTTTGAAACTGCCATATACACCGATGGCTCCAAGATGGAGTGTGGTGTTGGCGCAGGAATATTTTCAGAAAAACTGAAACTATCTCAATCATTTCGCTTGCCAAATTCAGCCAGCGTTTTTCAGGCAGAAGTTTTTGCCATCCTCGAGGCCTGCAAATCATAAGGGAATAATGACATTTTCGGAAAAGTGGCAATTCTCTCAGACAGTCAGGCAGCTATCAAAGCACTGAATTCAGCAATAATAAGGTCAAAATTGCTGGGGGACTGCAAGAAGGAGTTAGTCAGGCTCGGACGTCGGTTTGATATTGCTCTCGTTTGGGTTCCAGGCCATAGGGACATCGAGGGCAACCAAAAGGCTGACGAACTTGCTAGGCACGGTTCCTCCCTTAACGTCACCAGTGCGGTGCGGGTACATACTCCGCTAGGTATAGTAAAGAAGAGGATCTTCTCTTTTTACTTAACCGAGGCGAACACTAATTGCAAAGCATTGACTACATGTAGAATATCCAGGTCAATCTGGCCTTCATATAGCAGGTCAAAGCAAGCATGCTGAAAAACTAGGCATCCCTTTCAACCCCTTTTGTCGGAGTTGCTTAGTTGCAAGCGAGCAAGAGCTAGACTTACATCACTGGGAAAGCCTTTCTTCAATACACTCAGTGAAATTGCCGACATTGAAATTGGCTCGCTGCTCAATTACCTTAATAGGACTAACTGGATATAGATATCGTTAGTTAGGTGATTAAAATTTTCACATACACTTATACCAGTCTGTCGAGTCACTTTTGTGGTATTAAAATGGCACTTTTAGTGCTACTTAGGTTTTAGCTTGCATCACTAAACCGCCACTCTAACCTAACCTAACCATGGTTCAATTGGTATAAATGGTTTTTAAACATACCCTTATGGAGAAATATGGCCAAAAAATACCCAAATTACTCTTAGTATGAATTTTGGGTATTTCATTATGTCATCTTTCAGTGGCCATAACTTTGCAAAGAAAAATCGTAGATGACCATTCGCCACTTTTTTAGAAAGGGAAAAAGCAAGATATTCTAGTGTTTTTTACGGAATAGAGCAGAAAAAATCCTTGCGACCTTGAACCTTATTTGAAAAACAGCAAAAACGTCTTTTTTTGCACTTTAAGTTTAGAATACCTCAAACTACGGACGATAGAGGGATTCTGTGGCCAGTTTTGGAATCAGCACAACAAATCTATTCGAATCGTTTTTTTAAACTATAGTAGGAAAAATTCACGTTCCAGATTTGTACGCACATCAGTTAAAGTGGTGCAAAACTGTCAACATGTTTTAGAAATTGTTTTTTGTTCATTATTTTTTTATGGTGTGAAGTTCGGTAAAATTGTTCACATATTTGAATTGAGGAAAGGTTAAGCTTCCGTTTGGTTCATATTTTATGTTGGTTAGAGCGCCCATATATGCGAAATTCTGTTTTTGTTTGCTCCCCGTCCATTTCCTGAAATTAAAGGTAAAAAAATAAGATCTCAAAAAAAAATTAGGAATCGGTAGTGGAAAAACCAAGCCGGTTTTCGATCAAAGGTCGAAAAATTTACTAAAAAAAGGTAAGTAGCTTTGAGTGCCCGTTACTTCGAAACTCCTCATTTTTGTGTGATGTTTTCAAGACAACTTTTGTAGAGAATGACTAGGTCAACATTATCTTCTTAAAAAGATTTGGTCCAAAAATTAAATTTGTTGCTGTTTCGGTACAATTTAATTTTAATTTTTTAAGAAAATTTTCATGACTTTTTTTATATAAATTCGGTTTTTGTAATTTTCAAAGGGCGGAATATTTGCTCTGGAAATTTAATGTTGTAGGGAATCAAATGTTAATTTATTTATTGTAAAAAAAAATTATTTAAAAATATTATATTTTAAGGGGACATTCGCTATTGTAATTGAAAAGAAAAACACTTTTTAAAAATTTTATTATGAAAAAACTATTATAGTTAATGACAAAATTTATTTTGGACATTGTTAAACATTGTTTAAGAAATATGAAAAAATTTTTTTTTTTATTTTTAGTTTCCCTTAGCTGCTGTAGAGGGCGCCATCCAAAAGTTACTTTTTAAACAGTAGGAAATATTTTAGACCTCCTGTAACAGATTCTTGAAAAATTCAAAATGGATTTTATTCTTGAGACCCAAAACTATACAATAAGCCTTTGAAATTCATACTTTTATATATTTTGAAGTTTTTGTATGAATATTTATGAAAAATGCGAAAAAATTGAGGGACTTAACCCCCCCCCCGTAAAAAAAGGGGGGCGTATTTTTTAAAACTTTCAGAGGTTTATTGTTTAATATTTTTTATGAGTAATCAAATGCTTTTTGGTTTTTTAAAATCCGTCGAGCAGATTCAGAGAAAAATTTCCTACCAGTTTGAAAAGTAACTTTTGGATGACGCCCTCTACAGCAGCCAAGGGAAACTAAAGATAAAAAAAATTTAATTTTTTTCATATTTTTTGGACAATACTTAACAATGTTCAAAAGAAATAGTTTTTACATAATAAAATTTTTAAAAAGTGTTTTTTTGTATTCAATTACAAAAGCGAATGTCCCCTTAAGGAATGAAGCCCGTTTCAGAGTTAAGAAAAAGATGTATTTTTCTATTTTTTCTTCTTTATTTTTAATTTGATAAGAAACCATTTTGGAAGTCATATTTTCTAAACTAATTTAGGGTCTTTGAACACGAAAATAGCATTTATTTTCGTTTTAGTGCGGTTTGGGGCTGTTGCAGCAGAGATAATCGAAAATTTCGAATTTCGTGCACGCAGCCCAGGAAAAAATTTAAATCCATTTGTCGTGAACTACACAAATATGTTTAGTTGCACAGGAGCATTTACTGAATAAGAAAAAAAGTTTTCGAAATCGGTTCATCGAATGGTTTTTAAAATGAGGTCGAAAAACGGTATTTTAAAAAAACACTACAAAACAAAACCAAAATAGCCATTTTGGATGTATTTATTAATACTAAATCCGGAACTGGACGCAAAATTGCTTTTCACTGATAGTTTGTGAGATATCTTACCCCTAATGTTCATAGAACACGATTTTTGAGGTTGTGTAGAACACGCACGTAATCATTTTGATCTTTTCTATTAAATGCGTCATTTAGTAATGTTCTTCTTCAAAATGAGTTATAAAATGGTCTTGTATGCTTTTTCTTTAAAAAGTTATTGTATGATCATTTTAAAATAACATTAAAAAAGATATAGTAATAAGGCTGCTATAGAAAATCCATTCATGATTTTTAACTTTCATGATGTCATTTTAAAATGGTCATAAATTTTTAATGAAAAATCGCACAAACCAATTTCATAGCTCATTTTGCCGGCAAAAAGCAGTTCTAAATGATTTAATGCATTTAATAATAACTAGCTGTTGGCAACCTGCCAAAAACACTGTTTATACTTTTACTTTACTTTTAATTTATAAACCCAGCAGTCTTTAGTTATTTTGTAAAAGTATTGAATTATAATTTTCACTTTGAGATTTTTATTTGAAATGAACTAGTATTTGTAATAAACATTTTTATTAATTTTAAATCGTTTATGTTCAATCTTCGAACATAACAATTGGCGACGAGTGTAAGCCCAAACGCGATTTTTTTTTTTAAGAAAATGGCTAAGTCACTAGAAAATGTAATCGGCATGCTCCTAGTACAACAAAATGAAGCAGCGGCAAGACAGCAGCTTTTGTTGGAAAAGTTAATTGCCATGGAAGAAACATCCAGAGAAGCGACAGCTCAAAACCCTGTGGTAACTCAAAATGAAAAGATAATGGATGTCCTTTCCAAAAGTATTTCAGAATTCAGATATGATCCAGAAAGCAATTTTTATTTTTCAAATTGGTACGGCAGACATGAAGCTCTTTTTATGGAGGACGCAAAGTCTTTGGACGACTCTTCAAAAGTGCGTTTGCTCTTAAGAAAACTAAGCCAGCAAGTTTACGACAGATATGCAAATTTTATACTTCCAAGAAAACCACAAGATATGAAATTTAGCGAAACTATTACAGCATTAAAGTCTATATTTGACCGACAAGAGTCACTCTTTAATGTTCGCTATAATTGTTTCAAACTTGTAAAGGGAGAAGCTGAGGATTTTGTTACTTATGCAATAACAATCAATACTCATAAGGGTCTTTTTCTGTTTAATCGATTACCACCAGGAGTAACATCGGCACCCGGTGCTTTTCAAAAGGCCATGGACACTATCATAGCAGGTCTGAATGGTGTAATTGCTTACCTCGATGATGTAGTAATAGCTACATCCACTATTGACGAAAATTATAGACAAGTTATGGAAGTAATGCAACGTTTTAAAGACCACGGTCTTACTATCCGTTGGGCCAAATGTGAAATTTTTCAAACTACTATCAAATATTTGGGACATGTAATTGACGAAAAAGGTATACATCCAGATCCTGCAAAAGTTGAATCTATTAACAAAATGCCCAGACCCACAAATCAGACGGAACTTCGTTCATTTTTGGGTGCAGTCAACTACTATAGAAAATTCATTCGACAAATGAGAGAACTACGTTACCCTCTAGACGATCTTCTTACATTAAAGTCAGAGTGGAAATGGACAGATGAATGCGAGTTCTCATTTCAAAGGTTCAAAAAGATTCTAAAGTCTGATTTACTGTTGACTCATTACAACTCAAAACTACCAATTTATGTCGCAGCTGACGCATCAATGGTTGGCATAGGTGCACAACTATATCACAAAATGCCCGATGGAAGCCAGAATGCGGTATATCACGTTTCTCGAGCTCTCAATTCATCAGAAAAACGATACAGCCAAATTGAAAAGGAGGCTTTGGCACTTGCTTTTGCATGTACCAAATTCCATAAAATGATTTACGGTCGACGTTTTACGCTGTTAACAGACCATAAACCACTTCTTTCAATTTTTGGATCGAAAAAAGGAATACCGACTCATACGGCGAATCGTTTGCAAAGATGGGCTCTAGTCCTTATGAGTTATGATTTTAGTATCTAATACATAAAAACAAACGAATTTGGAAATGTTGACATGTTGTCACGGCTTATCGCAGATAAACCTCAGGACGAAGATTTCGTTGTGGCATCAATCAACGTTGAAAACGAAGTTAAATGCATTTTACAAGAAAGTCTTTCAACTTTGCCAGTAACACTAAATATGGTAAGGAAAGCAACTTCAGAAGACAAAACATTACAACAAGTCTTAAGATACGTTCAACATGGATGGCCTGCAGCAAAACAGCTCACATATGAAATGCAAATGTACTACAATCGAAGAGAAACGTTAAGCGTTGTGGACGACTGCATCATGACATCAGAGCGAGTGGTCATTCCAGCAGTATTTTACCGACGTATCCTGAAGCAACTACACAAGGGTCACCAAGGTATAGAGCGAATGAAATCTCTCTGCAGATCGTTTGTTTATTGGCCAAAAATAGACACAGACATCACCGATTACGTCAAACAATGCCAAAATTGTGCGGCTGTAGCTAAATCACCAACTAAAGCAGAACTTTCCTCATGGAATGTTTGTCATGAACCTCTGGAACGAGTACACATCGACATTGCAGATCCAGTCCGAGGCAAATATTACTTGGTCATTGTCGACGCATACTCTAAGTGGCCCGAAGTAGCACAACTTCAAACGATATCATCTAGTGAAATAACAAAACGCATGATTGAATTTGTGAGCCGATTTGGACAACCCAAACTTATAGTATCTGACAACGGTACACAAATTTGTAAGCGCAACTTTTACTAATTTTTGTAAAGAAAGAGGGATAGAGCACATCAGAACACCGCCATATCACCCACAATCAAATGGCCAAGCAGAGCGTTTCGTTGACACTATCAAACGATCGCTCCAAAAAAGCTACAATGATGACAGCCCCGATGATTTCCTAAATTTATATAATTTCCTACATCAGTTTCGTGCTACACCACACCCAAGTGCTCCTGAAGGGAAAACACCAGCCGAATTATTTATTGACAGGAAGCTCACAACGCCGTTAGACCTTCTCAAACCAACATCATTTGTAAAAGAAAAGAACACAAAAATGGAAACTGCATTTAACAATAAAAATGGTGCCATTCAACGATCATTCAAACCTGGCGATACAGTATATGCTAAGGTTTTCGAACAAAATAAGTTCAAATGGTGTCCTGGTGAGGTGATTGAAAAAGTTGGCAGCGTAATGTACAACGTTCTTCTTCAATCCAATCGACGCAAAATGCTCATTAGATCACACGTCAACCAACTTCAAGAAAGACATTCGGCGTTGCCTTATACTTATATGTTGCTTGATCCAGTTGGTCCACTACATGATCCAGTGGATTCGTTGCTTGACTCAGTGGAGCCTATGATTGAATCAGCAAGCCCAGTAGAATTAACAGATTCAACATCAGAGCCAGCAGAAGAAACTCAGCGTTGCCATCAACTCAAAAGGGAGAGTGTCATAGCGATTCAAAAAAGGTGTCATATAACACCCTCTGATTGTACAAATTGGTGTCATATAGCACCCTTCATTTTTATATATTTTATTTAATCCTATAGGAGTTTTAACTATTATTTGTAAGTAGTCTTAGTTTCTATCGTCGTATCGTCTCCAAATTAAGGTTCTCGAAATACAGGTATTAAAACGACAAGGATTGTTTAACAATTTCAATTTATTTAATGAAAACATAAACAAACTTCAAAAAAAAAAATACATAAATTAGTATGTAAAGAAATTTATAAAAACATATATAAAAATGGTTCGTACTTATGGCTTTTTTTCAGACCTAGAAACTTTTATTCAAAAAGATTTGCAAATAATTTGCTGAAAATTTGTTTTGCATAAAAGTTTATAATAACTTGTATAAAAGACGCATGAAATTGTTTTGCTCTTTCCTGTTATATGCATCATTAAGAATTGTTCTTCGTCTTAGAAATGAGCTATAATCTGGTTTTGTGTGATTTTTTTTTTTTTTAAATATGACCATTTGAAAACTATACCATATAGAGAAAAATCATATGAGAACCTACATACGATTTTTAACTTTCATTTATCATTTTATAGTGGTTTTAACATTTTTTAAAGAAAAATCACACTAGTTTCTAGCCCTTTTTGAAGACAAAAATTACTTAAGGATGTATTCAATAGAAAAGACCAAAACGATTTCGTAAGTCTTCCATCCGAATTCCAAAATCATGTGCTTGAACATTACAAACTTTTATCAGAATTTAGAAGCTTTTTTTACAAAGTTTTTTAAACAGTTTGTTTCAAGGACTGAAAATTTAACACTTCAAAATCACAGTTCAATTTAATTTAACGAGCCATTTTCAAAAAACTCGGTTTTCTTATCTTACTTAAATCACATTAATAGTGAAACCTCATTATAAACAATAAAAGCTTCATCAGATTCGTCATATTCACTGTTCCTTTCATTGTAGCATTTTTTACTGCCTACAATAGATAGTTTTTGATCATCAATATCAATCACAAAGTCATGACAGCATTTGTTCAAAGACTTCAGCCATGATTTGATTTGAATTAAAGCATTTAATAACGGCAGGCCCATTCGGTTTCGGATTTTTGTCTTAATTAGGTTCATGATGCTAAAAACTCGTTCCACCTCAGCGTTAGAAAAGGGAAGAACCAAAAAGCTCATGGCAAAGGTTCCTATATCTTCAATTGGGTAATCATTTTCAGCGTCTTCATATGCTAATACTTCACTCTAAAATTCTATGGAATTTTCATTATATTTCCATTTGACCAGGTACAAGTTATTAAGTTGATTAAAATCTGCATCTTTTTTTTTAAGCAACTGCAATGGCAAAAACGGCAACGGTTGACAAAATTTATGGTGGAATTAGCCAAGAAGTAGCGTTTCGTAACGTGACTTCTGTCAAAATCTATCAAATGGCAGAAGCGTGTAAGCGATTAGTGAAATCGTAAAGTAGCGGTACGCAACGTTGAGACCTGTTGAAATTAGATTTTCAAACGTCGCAAACTGGAGACATTTCTCAAAAGTGGTTGCAAAAATCAATTTTGGTGTGGTGGAAATTTGCAAATCTAATGATGCAGTTCGATAAACAAATGATCAGTGCTTAAGAATGTAAAATTTTAATTCATTTGAAAAAATGGTTCGCTTTGTAGAGCTGGTCAAAGTCGATGGTTTTTTCGAGTTTGTAATTTTTTTTTTTTTTTTTTTTTTTTAAGATGTTCTAATTTTTCTGCAACTTATGAAAGTAAAGTTAATTTTTTTCTATCTATGCTATTAGCGGTTTTAGTACTATCAAGTAACACTAAAATTAAATGATTTTTTTTTTAATGTCTGAGGTTTCTGTACTTTTCTGAAACACTATTTTACCCTTTTTTTCAACTTCGAATGGAGTTTCAAAAAAATGTTCGCAAAAGATGTCTTACGGACTGCTAAAACTAAATAAACTCAACAATTCTGAACACAATATAAAAATTCTAGCTGCTGGAAATTGCAGTTTTATGAGTTATAATGATTTTCATCAGGAAACCTATGGTATTTTTCATGCTCGTATTGCAGTAAAACTTGCATTGCGCGTGTTCTACCATTTTTGATGATAAAGTTCATAATAATTGAACGGATTGGAATTTTTGGATTATTATTTTTATTGTAAACACATAAATAATACAGCTACAAACATATTAAACTATTTTTTTCCTGCTATGCTAATGTGAATTAATAGCGTGGCACGATTAAATTCCTGAAGTTCAATTTTCGTATACTCGTAAGGCAGTAAGTGAAGATATTCTAAGACGCAGGTTAAAAATAAACGTCAGAGAGTTTCTTTCGAGGCATGTTATTAATACTGACTGTTTATTCACAGGTAAAAAATTCGAGACCTAAAGAATGCGTATCAGGTAGTTCTTATTAGGCTTTCTTTAACAGGTAAAAAATGTAAGTAATTAGCTTATGGAAGGTAGTTTATATTTAGGGTTAAATATATTATGCTGCCTTTAACTTATTTTAAGGAAAAGGATAGCATTAATAGTAATGTTCTACAAGTTTTTGTATCAGTTCTTCAAAAAGCTGAAAACAGAGCGTTTAACTTTGTGATTTAAAAATGTCTATTCCAAATCGTATCATATATGAAATATTCAAAAGTTCATCTACTGAACTAGATTTCAGAGAAGCATTACAAAAATATCTTGACGTCACTGATGAAAAACCTGAAATTTCACAACAAATTCATGCAATATTCCAAAGATTCAAAAATAAATGGTATACTGTACATCGCTCAGAAAAAACATTCAATCACAAATATAACGATTGGCTACAGAAAAGTACCAATATCCACCATCAGGAAGTACCAGACATATCCGACGAATTGCCAAGTACTTCAAAATCTTCAAGAGGACGGCCAAGCAAATCTATAGTTCAACATTCACAAAAAAAAAGAAACTTATGCATGCTACAGAAGAGATTTCTACCGGACATCTGGCAACAGCATTAACAGTTAAATACAACAGAGATAAAGAAAAAACAAGAGGCGATATAACAAAGGCAGTTTCTATTGCTAGTCCTATCCGATTGAAGAGGATTAAGAACAGCATTCCTACTCCACCGAATGCAAATCCCTTAAAATATACGGCTGAAGAAGCTTTGGCTTTATTCTTGGACTTGGGATTTTCGAAGGAAAAGTACAAACTTCTCAGAAGCTCTTTGATACGACACAACGTAAATATATTTCCAGAATATAAGAACATCACAGCAGCAAAGAAAGCAACAGTTCCAGAAAATTGCGAAATAATGGAAGTTTCAGCTAAAGTGAAAATTCATGATATGATGGATCATACTGCTCAACGCTTAATAGAATGTACGGATCAACAAGAGCAAAGTAAACTTCCTAAAAATCTGACTTTGTTGAGTAAGTGGGGCTGCGATGGATCATCTGGACAGAGTGCGTACAAGCAAATAATCGTCTCACCAAATGAAAACAAAATTTCCGATGCAAATATGTTCATGGCTTCAGTTGTTCCACTGAGATCGCAGAGCGAAACTGGCGAACACTGGAAAAATCCCCGACCTTCATCAGTTCATTTTTGTCGACCCATAATGTTTCAGTATGCGAAGGAATCTTCGAAACTGATTGAAAGCACAGTTAACAATATAAGAGAACAAATTTCTACTATTCAACCAACCCACTACAAAATTAACGACGAAGATGCTATCATCATAGAACACAAATTTTTCCTTACTATGGTTGACGGGAAAGTGCTGAACGAATTGACTAACACAAAGAATACAAAAAGCTGTCCAATTTGTAAAAGGTCACAAACCAAATTTCAAAGCACCGACGAAAATATTGAAGATGAGGAAAATTACGAATACGGAATATCTCCATTACATGCAAGAATAAGATGTATGGAATTTATCCTTAATCTTGCGTACACTCTTCCACGAATTGGCGAAAGTTTTGATGAGAACATTGCAAAGAAGGACAAAGAAGCTGCGAGGAAAAAGAAAATTCAAGAAGAATTCCGCATCAAACTTGGAATTAGAGTTCACCAACCGCTACAAGGGTTTGGAAATACGAATGATGGAAATACAGCTAGAACATTCTTCGATAGAAATGAGATAACTGCAGAGATAACGGGTGTTGATGAAGAGATCATCAAAAGGTTGCAAGTCATCCTCAATGTCTTGAACGTGAACGCGGAAAAATATGGAACATATGCAACAGAAACACCTGATTTGATCCATAACAAATATCCTGAAAAAATGTTCACACCTACACTGCATAAAGTCCTGACGCACGGTAGAGACATCATAGAATACCAGTTGTTACCAATTGGAGAACTGTCCGAAGAAGCACAAGAATCCAAAAATTAAGACTATAAAAAATACAGGTACATGAATACCTGCAAGATTTCCCGAAAACGGCAAAACGGAGATCTCTTCAATATATTGGCTGCAATCTCAGAATTGAAAAAAATTTTATTCCCCGGAAATGTTAGATTTATTAGATAATGTAAATATCGATGAATTTTTCCAAAAAAATGTAGGTTAAGTTTTTGAATTGTACTTTTCAATAAAACTGCATGTTATAATAAAATTTTTTTCCAAACATTTTTGTGATTTATTATTTAAATTTATTTATTTTTTCAGTGCAAAAGTTGCAATAGTTCCAGACATTAAAAGAGGAAATGGACTTCAAATTTTTATTTAATTTCACCAGCTATAATTTATGTTTTTATAAGTTTTTGTTTAAAAAAAAGCGATATGGAATGCTTAATTTTTATGGTTTTTACACTCATACCTTCAAAAATTAATTCCTTAGCGTGCTGTGTGAAATGTAAGAGCTGTTATATTTTTCAGTATACAGAAAAAAAATATTAACATGCCTCAATTCGTTCGGAAGTTCTAAAGATTTTCGGTGTTTTGCGACAATTTTTTTTTTTTCAGTGTAGAAAAAATTTTGGACCTTAAAATTTTTTATTTAATATGGACTCTTGCGCAGCAAACATAAATTAATCATATTTAATATTTTTTTTCTCGAAAAAGGCTCATATGGAAAACTTCGAATGCATAATTTGTACACATATCAGAAAGTCTGACTTTGACCATGAATTCCATTACATCCCTAAGTTATATCATAATCAAATTTTGTACAGTAAGATCTGTATTATTTTTCTGTCCATAGCAAATTATAGAGATATCTCAATTCGTTCAGAAGTTATGATTTTCGCAACGAGAAATGCCAGATGTCGCCACTGTGCGTCGCGCTACGTTGTTAGATAAAATAAATTAAATTTGGATGTTATAAATGGAATTTTTTGAACAAATTAATTAAAATAAGTATGACAATGGATGCTTGTTTACAAAAACTGGAATTTTTCAAGTAATTTTTAAGTTGTAAGGTGACATTTCGAACGTTGCCTATCGTTTTCACTAATCGATGCTACGTTGACAAGCAACCGTGACGTTACGTTACGAAACGCTACTTCTTTGCTAATGCCAGCATTAATCGTAATCTGATTTTGACATTTCATAAGTGCTCACGATGTTGCCACCCATATTTTTTTAGATATACTTAATTCAATGCGGGAAAGTACTTTTTGGAGATCGAAAGTACTTTTTCAATCAGCCACACTTACTAAAAAAATAAAATAGCCCAATAGTCCGTAACACCTTGTGGAAAATCGTGGTGTCACAAAAATCTGATATTTTTTCGGTGTCACAGACAAAAACTAAGTGTCACATGTGACACCGAAAGTGTCACAATGGCAACGCTGAAGAAACTGAAGAAACACAACCAAGTGCAGAACAACATCAAGAAGCAGAGCATCCAAGACGATCAACCAGAACTAGACGTGCTCCAGTCAGATATTCTCCTTTTAAATAACAAAAAGGGATGTTGGCAACCTGCCAAAAACACTGTTTATACTTTTACTTTACTTTTAATTTATAAACCCAGCAGTCTTTAGTTATTTTGTAAAAGTATTGAATTATAATTTTCACTTTGAGATTTTTATTTGAACTGAACTAATATTTGAAACCATACAGCGAAGTTTGTCGCCAGGCCCTTGAGTGGAATCCACAAGGCAGTAGAGGACGTGGTAGACCCAAAACCAACTGGAAAAGGTCGTTGGAAAAGGAAATCCAAGAATCGGGAAAATCGTGGCAAGAGATCAGTCATCGCAAGGGATCGTGACAAATGGAGAGATTTCATATTGGCCCTATGCTCCTCCTAGGAGTTAAAGGAGAATACATACATACAATATTTGTAATAAACATTTTTATTAATTTTAAATCGTTTATGTTCAATCTACGAACATAACACTAGCAATCCATTTTCTTGCATCCAATAAAGTAGCAATTAAAAGAAAAGAAAATTAAAATTCTTAATTTTTTTCCAACTTTAAGATCGGCTCTATACCTTAAAACTTAATATTTTAAAAAAAATTTTTCTTTTAAATCAATCAACATTTCATCCCCTACAATTTAAAAGTCCAGAACAAATATTCCACCCTTTTTTTCCACATTTATTACAAAAAACCAATTTCTAGAAAGTCATGTAAATTTTCTTAAAAAATTTAAATTTTTGCACCGTAACAGCAACAAATTTAATTTTTGGACCAAGACTTTCTAAGAAAATAATGTTGACCTAGTCATTCTCTACAAAAGTTGTTTGAAAAACATAACGAAAAAATGTATAATTTCGAAGTAACGGGCAGTCAAAGAGACTTGCCTTTTTTAGTCATTTTTTGACCTTAAATCGAAAACCGGCTGGGTTTTTTCCACTACCGATTCGTAATTTTTTTTTTTTTGAGATCTTTTTTTTGACCTTTACTTTCAGGAAATGGACGGGAAGCAAACAAATTCACAACTTTGCACATTTCATATATCTTGTGGGCGCTCTAATGTTGGTCATGTAATCAGAACGGACGCTATAGCAGTACTAAGTCGAAAATAGCAAACATGTTGACAGTTTTGCTTCTTACTTTATTTGTAGCAATATCAATAGTTACTAATGATATTACTAGTTTTGTAACAAGTACCAAAAACGTTTTTTAGTTAATTGTTACTTTTGTATCAAGCAGCAAAAATATTTTAGTTACTTGTTACTTTTGTATCAAGTATCAAAATATTTTTTAGATATATTTTATAGTTGCAACCGTATCAAAAAAAAAAAAATGTTGTTACTTGTTAAAAAAGTAAGCAAGAATAATAAAAAAAAAAAAACAAGCCACTTTTCACTCATTTTATGAAAAATCTCTGCTTGATGCCGTTTTTATTTTAATAAGATCTCAAAATTACTCGGAATAAAGCGTGAGGCATCTCAAATTTTTCACCATTAGTCAAGGTATAGAAAAAAATAATATCTGATACTTAACATAGGACATATATTGTTTTTCTTAGCTAAAATACGCAAAAGAAATTTATTTTCAAAATTTCACCCCACTGTAAAATTTTAAAACTACTTTTTGGATAAGACTTGTTGCCCTAAAATAGCAAAATAACATAAGGCACAGTTTTTAGAAGTCTCTAACCCATTATATCCTATATACATTAACTATTCTCTGAATATTTTCATTAGGAGTCACCCAAGTCAAGAAATGCTTAAAACTTTAGAATAATACGTAAAATAATTTAATTTACATGAAATGTGTGAGGTCTTTATTGATATTGACGATATTCTGGCTTTATCGATAAAGTTTCGACTTTTTAATGTTCGGCAGTTATTAGTGAAATTTTATAGCAAATATTTCTGTGGTACATATTGATCCATTATTCCCCCGTTTAAGGTGTAATTTTTGTACCTTTTTGAGTCAATAGTCGAAAATGATCCGTTTGTGAAGGATGTAGAGGGTTAATGTTTCTATAAAAATATTCCCCTTAACGTCCTCCAGTCTTCAGAAGACATGATATACCTCAGATGTAAGGATCTTAAAATTTAGTATGTCGACTCAACACATGTATTGAAAACTTTAAAGAACGATTAAAAAAAATTTCGACCTGATCCAGCAAAACCGGAACACATATAACTTATTTTTGGCTTAATGTTAGATTAGCGACTGTTAATATTTTTTTTTTAAACCTAGTTTGGTTTGTTAAGCTTTTAATTCTCATGAAGAATATGTAATCAAAATTGTCTGAGCGGATCTACTTTCCGAGATATAGCCATGGGAAGATCGGGATATATGAGGGGTATTGAAGCAAAGGCGACAATCTCCACTTTTTTCAATTTTGTGAAAACTAACAAAAACGTGTATCTCTGAAGATACTCGAGTTTAATATACTGTATGTTTTGCAATTCTGTAGAATAGAGTTAGATGTGGATGTAAACCAAGTTTGAACCAAATCCTCAAAGGGGTTTATGAACAAATTTGATAATAAATTTGGAGCTTGTCGTGTTTGTTTCAATCAAGTGGACATTGCTGGGTTTGTAATAATCAAACTGTCACACCCCCTTCGATTTCGCTGAAATTAGGTACATGACTTCATTAGTTGCTAAAACCAATAAAAATGGTGGAAAAAATAATATTATTTTTTGGTGGAGCTCTAAGAAGTTTCGCTTAAGGAGTTTAGTAATCAAAACAAAAGCTACAATCGCTAATGGAAATTGCTGTCTTTGTTTTGATTGGGAGTTTTCAACCTTAGATATATATTGGATAGAGACGTATTTGGTATTGCAAATTTCACTGATCACAAGCTTACATCAAATGCAACTGGATGACATTCTCAGATGCATTCATGAAAAAAGTGGATTGTCGCCTTTGCTGCTATACCCCTCATATCTTTTATAAAAATCGGTATAAGTTGGGAGCCCCTGGATGGGTTTTTAAAATATGGATGTCGTATGAAAAGAATTTTACCGGGCTATATAATTGCTGTATAAAATTTTTCAATTTGAGTCATAGTTTTTGAGATATGACAATTTTTCAAAAATCTCCCTATTTTTTCCAAAAAACCGTTATTTGCCCCAAAAAATGTAATATTAACTTATAATTTTAATAACTAAATTAAGAAGCTCGATTTATTTTTTCATTTGATATGCAACATGTATCTGAAATCGTATCATTAGGTAATAAATTTCTATAGAAAAAAAAACAAAAATAGACCAAATCAATTTCTTTGAGATTAGGAACTTTTAACAACAATGCCAGGACAACAACTTTACTACTACAACAACAACAACAACAACAACAACAACAACAAAAAGAACCAGCTACTTGTGCAAGCGCAGCAGCTACTTATAATTTTAAAAAAATTCAAAATTTTTATTCAAAATTGCGCGCGCAATTTGGCTAGCAAACTATGTGTTGGGTATATTATAGACTGATCCGCTGCCGAAGGCCGCCGCTTAGCCGGTGTTAGATTTTTGGGAGTTTTAAATCCTGAGCATATTACGAAAAAAGTGTACATGGCATAAAATGCTTAGAATCGTTCAAGGAATACGTGTAAATTTTTTTGGATTTTTTTTTTTTTTGAAAAATTTTTACCGTCATATTTAATAAATTTTTCAGAAAAAAAAAATGCACACTTGTTCTTTGAACGTTTCTAAGCATTTTATGCCATGTGCACTTTTTTCGTAAGATCCCTCCCTCTTGAGTGAAAAACGTAATTTTTTAAAAATTTTTCAGAAAAAAAAATAAAATTCACACGTATTCCTTGAACGATTCTAAGCATTTTATGCCATGTACACTTTTTTCGTAAGATACCTCCCCCTTGAGTAAAAAAAGCGTTTTGGCTTTCACGGGGCTGCTGACCGGCCCTGTTCTAACGTTTAACTGACTGACCGACAAAATTGTTTTCTATATGCATCATACAATCTGTATAATAATTTTCAGCCTTTAGAAATTAATTTGATAAAAATCGAAATCATGACGTGTTTGAGACCATATATCAGCCACCTGTTCTACAGTTCGCTTGACTGACCGACAGTTTATTGGTGTACACAATTACTATAACCAACTGTAACAAAACCAGTTTTTAGAAACGCAAAGTTGTTTTTAAGCGCTGGCTCTCCGGCTATATCCGAAAGTAGGTTCGACCAGAACTTTTTGTTGTTGTTGTAATTAATTGACAGAGCCCTAATTGGGCAAAAAAAATATATAAAAAAACAACAACAGTCGCTACCCAGTGAAATTCCAAATTCCAAACAAAAAAAACGATTCGCTTTTTTTTTGGAATCTCTCCCGCCAACGGATCAGTAACGGATCCGTAACGGGTAAAAAAGCGAAGATATGAACCGTCTGGCACACTGGGTAAAGTAAAATTGTTCCTTATTTTTAGCCATATTTTCACAATATATTGGTTTTTTTCAGTTGTGCAACCAAAAGTTGAATTTTGTCGGACGGTGTAATTTAATAAAAAAAGGCAAATTTATTAAAGTCTTGAAGCGGGTTAGTAGTATTTGTGACCATAACTGTTTTTTGGTACAATAACTGAAGATCAGATGGGGAATCTGGAAATGTAAGAAAGGCTTAACCGCCACAACACTAAAGATAGCCGTTATATTATAAATAGGTTATTGGAACTAGTTGCATCGACTATCTAACACTAAATATTGCTTACATACTAAATTTCACTGTGATAGCTATTAGCCCAGGCAAATTAGCATAAAAATTGACGTTAAATAACAATAATTAGTACAAAGCTGAAAATCGGTACAGACCTTGGATACACCATTATAAGTAAACTGTCAAAAGTCCCCATTGATCCCATGTGAGCTAAAAAAGTTATTTAAGGTCAAAAGTCACAAAAAATAGTTTTTTGGAAAGCAAAAAAATTGAATTAAGACGAAAAGAAGTGAGATTTAATCAAAATTTTGTAGAATGCCTAGGTGGCAACCCTAAAAACTTATAATAGATTTTTATAAACTTTATCTAAGCGTTTTAAAACTAAAATTTATTTTTGTTTTTAAAGTATATGGATTAAGCCAAATATACGTAAAAAGACCAGGTGGCAACCCTAAAAGTGAATGTTGGACTTTTAAAGTTTATATAAACTTTTTAAAACTAAAATTTATGTTTTTTATTTTGCTAAACATATGCTTTAAGCATTACTTATAAAAATACCATGTGACAGCCCTGAAAACGATAATGTGCGCAGTCGACGTAGCTACGGCAAAGCAAAGACCTTGCGGCATACAAGTGTGCATTGCAAAATAATTTTAAAGTTGATTTTTGAATGATTTTCAAATCGCAATATCTCTTGAACGGTAAGTCGGACGAAAAAAGTGTTCGTAGGGACCGCCACAGGGAATTGCATGTACTACAAAATGGATGAACAAAATTTTTCCTAGGGCACATCGTTTCCGAGATATTTTGCAAAAACTGTTTTTTTCTAAATTTTGGGATTGTCAAAAAAAATCTCATAAACCATTAGTTACACAAAAGAAAAAAAACATGCATTTTGTAAAGCAAGCTATTTTCTTCAAACGGTATTTTCACTTTTTACGTGCGACTCACCGTTCATGAGTTAATTAAATTTAAAGCTCAACACATCACTATGCGCACTCATACTCGGCACGCTCAGTTTACTAATTTTTGCCGCAATTTAAATAAGAATATCTTCTAAGCTATAAATCGTATGAAATCGATTTGCAGACTTTTTTTATAGGAAATTTTATTAGCTATAAAATTGCGGACGAACATTTTTTTCTCGAGGCTACGGCTGGCGAGATATTTCCAAAAAACTATTTTATGTGACCTTTGACCTTGAATAACTTTTTTAGCTCACATGGGATCAATGGGGACTTTTGACAGTTTACTTATAATGGTGTATCTAAGGTCTGTACCGATTTTTAGCTTTGTACTAATTATTGTTATTTCAAATGCTAATTTGCCTGGACTATATACTTAACGCACAAATATTTAAAAATAACCTTCTCCTGTAAAATTTACTTTTTGTCGGTTGTCTTTTAACTGCCAAAAAGACAACATGGGCTCGATATATCCAGATCTTTTAATCGCTATATCTCCGAAACCAGATCTTGCCAACACTTTTTGTCATATTTTTGTTTTTGATTACATATTCCTTCATGTTTCAGAATTTTAGCGAATTTATCCATAAACGAAACATGAGCCAAAGTAAACTCGAGCAAAAAATTTTACTTAACCCTAAACCAATGCTTTATACCTGTGTCCTTTCACCTTGTGTTTGCATTCCACAATTCTCGATTACTTGCTTTGGTAAAATATCAGGTACAGAAAAAAGCTTAAACCTTTTATTTTTCAAAGTTTTTAGTGCATAATGGATTAGGATGTGTTCCAGTTCAGCATTAAATCCTGACAGGTAGTAGCTTTTATGACCATTAAAGTTGCTCAAATGATCCGTTCGCAGAATGTTAAGCGATTTACAAATTTCGGAAAACTGCAATGCTTTGGACAGATTCAACGAAAGGCATTCATGAAGCAAGACTTGCTTTGTGTTCTTTCCATATTCGATGACTCTGGGATGAGTATCGTTTGGAAGTTTATGAAATTCCCTTTGAAGCTGAGTTCTGATGAAGTTTTTCTTTTCATCATCTAATTCCTGTTTTAATTCAGAAATTAGAATGCGAATCAAGGGAATGTTATTTGCGTGGTTCCTTATTAAAATGTTTTTTTCTAAGGTTTCTAAGTCATCTAGAAAGTATTTTCTCAAGTCCTGTGTCACTTCAATTTTACTACAGCAATTTCGTACTTTTTTATTGTAAAAACTATTTTTAAAAGCGGTAAGCTTTTTAATTATCATTTCGGCAAAAAATGAACACAAGAATTATAGAATACAAGATTACGACATGGTGACGTACATGGATGGTTAAGTATTGTTCTTCTTTTCATGCTCACGCAGGGCTGCCAGATTTTTTTACCGCAAAAAAAACAACCTGGCTTCATACATAATACCAATTCATAGAAACATAAATCCATTTCGAAGAATTGTAAATCTTCAATATCAATTTTATTTAATTGCGAAATGCAATTAGGCGTCCTGTGCGCAAAATGATCCATTTTAAAGCTATGAATTATTTACATTTTATAAATATAAAGAATTTAATTTAACGTAAACAAAACACTAAAACAGCACAAATAACACTGCAAATATAAAAAATGCACTGATTCGGCAATTCGACAGCACAAACAAAGCTCCCAGATGAATATTTAGAATTTTCCCAGAAAAGTATTTTTCCCCAAAAAGAACCAATTCTTGAAAACTTTTCCCAAAAGTTTTTCGTTTTTATGAAAAACATTTTAAACTTTTTTTTGTTCATTTCATTGTATTTTTATTTATTCAATCATATAAAGGGTACTGTATTACATATGGGCGATAAATATCTGTGGCAACAATCATAATCAGCTTAAGTCGACTTAAGAAAAATGAGTTTGAGCTCAATTTCCATTAGTTCTGGGAAAAATTAATTTTTTTATTGTTTGGGCATTATTAAAACCTAAATAAGCACCAAATAAACGAATACAATAAAAGCGTAATTTTAACCAGAACTAATGGAAAATTGAGCGCAAACCCATTTTTTCTTAGTCGACTTAAGCTGTTAACGCTTGTTGCCACATACATAGAAAAAAGGAACTAGGTTTATCCCTTCAGCTTAAAATTAAGATTTTCCCCAGAATTAATCAGTTGCTAAAACTTTCCTCTAAAAAAAAAAAATAGATGATTTCACATTTTAAGTAGAGTAATAGCCTGTCTACACCTCATTCATCATGCATAAAACGTCAACTAAATCTGAAAATAGCCGTAGATCCCATTTTTAATCTTCTGTGGAAACAGGCTATAAACATCTTTTACCCTAAAATTTTGTCATTCGTGGGAGAGATTATTACGTTTCCACCGGAGATTTATGAGGTGATTAAGGGTTGTTTCGAGATTTAGCACTAAATCTGGGCGTAAATCACATGGTTTACCATACGAAAATAAATCTTTTACTGACGATACTTAAACTTAATCTGCGCATTAATCACAGCTGGGCTATCAATTGAAAAAACCGTTAAATAATTCAAGAGTTAGTGCTTAATTTCGATTGAACCAAAATTTCTCCGTACAGAAAAGTTCCCAACCATTTCCTCACAGATTTTAAGTTCTAAAAATTTTTCAACAGCTTATAGTTTTCCCCAAAATGAGGCAATGTTTACTTAATAGCCTGTTTCCACCGGAGATTTATAAAGTGATTTAGCCGTAAAAGGCTGTCCATAAATTACATCATACGATTTTTGGAATCCCCCCTCTCCCATGTCACACTCTGTCACATTTTCATAGACCTCTCTCCCTATTTGTGACTTCACACTCTGACCTTTTATACACACAGCCCCTAACTCACCTCATGCATCATGTATTAAACGTCAAATAAATCCCGAAAAAGCTGTAAATCGCCGCACAAATATCCGGTGGAAAAAGGCCCTGAAAATGCACTGATTAGGCAACAGCACAAAGCAAAACGACATATTACCAGATTCGTCTAATTTCAAAAACTTAAAAATTTTTTTTTCTTCTTGAATCAAGAATTATGTTTACGTTGCGTTGCAATAAACCTTTGTTTTTGTTACTTTAATATCAAATTTACATGAATTTTATCACTGAAAATCTATTTTTTTTTTTCAACTTTTACTCGGGGTGTCAAACGGCTGAATTCAGAAGTAGTCGATTCGTTGAACTTGTTTAAAATGTGAAAGATGTTTTGACATTTGTAGTAACAACCAAGGTTGTAGTAGTGCATCGTCAATTTATTTGACGTGTGCAATTCGAAAATTAAAAATAAACAAAAATAAATAAAAAGCTCTGTTTACATTAACTTGTATTTTATTTTTAAGGATGAAAATAAAAATGAAATGCTTCATTAATGATAAGTGTATATGTTTCGTACTTAAATCATAATCGAAATCACTCAATACTTTGTCCAACGAAGTATACGTTGTTGGTTTGTCTTTTCAATTTGATTTTACATTACTATTTCCCAGTTTTACTCTGATTTAACATGCGCCTTGTTTCCTTCTGCGGATAGTAATGAAATAAAGATGTGGGCCAGATACCTAAAAGCCATTGTACAAAATTGGATCGTGTGTCACTCAATTCGAGTAGCAGCTGCTGTATTTTCGGCGAGTTTTTGTTGAGCGCCATTCGCAACCTGTCTTCTGCACAGCTATCTATCCCAACATTGTGTGCGTCGTTGAGTATCCGTATTTTCCCATGATTGATTTTTTGTTCTTTAACGTTGTTTTGTCATTTCTGGAAAAACCAGGACATGAAGAATAATTTCGGCAGTCGAAGACATCAATTGCTAACACCAATTTCATTTCCAATTTGAAAATAAAAGCATTAATTTTGAATTTAAATAATGTTTGAATGTGGGTTGACTTTTACGAAAATAATAAATATTTTCAAGTTGCCAAATCATGACAGTTGCCCTACATACTTGTAATAATGTGAGTGCGAGCAAATGAAATCTGAAAAAAAATCTAGATTTGAAAAAATTGATCTGAGATCAAAAAATTTTGCTCTAGATTTCCCAATGGAACGCAAATTGTAATAGATTTTGATCTAGATC
Source organism: Calliopum simillimum (assembly GCA_951812925.1). Classification (NCBI taxonomy): domain Eukaryota; kingdom Metazoa; phylum Arthropoda; class Insecta; order Diptera; family Lauxaniidae; genus Calliopum; species Calliopum simillimum. Next base: position 78,278,977 of record OX638372.1, on the reverse strand, counting down.
AAAAAAGATTGCTTTTTTTTGCCCAACGGAAAACGACATAAGTATTTTTTTTGTGTTAAATTAAGCATATTTGATGTTGCTTTCTCATTCATTTCTCGTTAATACGATTCGCCCGAATCGGAACAAGTTGTTTTACGTGTACCTAACCCTTCAATAAGCTATGAGTGCAAATTTTACAGACTCCACTTTATGTTAAGCTTAAAGTTTTATAAAAATATCTTATCAATATTTATGCACTACTACAACTACATATCGACGGCTTTTATTCAATACCCTCTATCTACAGATTTTACGAAAATGTGTTTTTGATGGCAAACTCTTCATTGAGTCAAATGCCATGTATGAAATCAATCACAACCGGAAAAACCACCTCTTGAGCTATTTAATTTTCATTTTTATTACTGCTCTATCTACTTAAATATTTTTTTTTGTGAATGTAATATCCTCTATACACAGAAAAAAAAAGATCGGTCAATCCAACCGATTTCAACGATATAAATTGCACCAACCCGCAGTAAAGGTTAAATTGACTGTGCAGTCCAGTAAAATTACTGTAAAAATAGTACTGTACAGTTGCTGTTAAGATGTTTGGGTACTGTGAAAACAGTTAACAGTTAATTTAACCTAGATTTTCGATAGAAATTGCACCAACCCGGAGTTTTTGTATTTTGACCGTAGAACTCTGTAAATTTACAGTTTACTCGGTTTAAAAACTATCAATCGCAGTTACAGTAAAAATAACCTTCTTAAAAGGTCAGCTAACAATATAAACTGTTCCAAACAGTTAAAACTGTTTTGGAACGGTTTAATAGTTAGCACCCCAGAAGGGCTGTAACTAGCCGTTTCCAAAAACTCGTAGAAATTGTAAGAAACAACTTCTACGGCGACACCATTTCAAATGGCAAAATATCAGTACAAATCTAGCAAACTTATGTTGATTTATTCTTAAACAATGTGAGAATTTTATGAACCTGTTAAAAACTCAATTCAAAATGTTATTCATATGAAAAAAAAAATTTATGGAATACAAAATGTACAGTTGAATTCAACTGTAGAAAAGTAAAGCTGATTCTGAAATTTTGAATTTTTGTTTTTATTTCCTAAAGAAAATTTGAAAAACTATAGAATACAAAATTAATAGTTAATTTTACCGTCAGTTTTTTTTTCTGTGTATGTACAAAAACTTTTCAAAATACTTTAACATGTGAAAAAGTGTAGATTGAGGATATTGCATTCACAAAATAGCTTTGTAGTAAAAAATTTTAGTGTTTATTTGCTTTTTAATTAGCTTTATCAACTGTAATACGGGAATAACACAAGTTTTTAAAAAAAATTTTATTTGTGGGGCGAAATAGAGCTTTTTAATTAATATATTGTAGTATTCCAATTGATTAATACTTCAAAGAATAGTGATTGAATCGGTTTTTCTGCTCTCCTCAAAAATTGTGTTTTTGTAGATAGAGGGTATTGAATATAAGCCGTCGATATATTTTTTTATATACATATCAAAAAACAATGACTGATTAATTTTTTATTAACCTTTTTATTTTTTATGCATCGTCTTCTTTAGTTTCATCATCAGACGTCTCCATATCCTGTATTATATTATTTAACTCCGATGCATATTTGAAAAATTGTGGTAGTAATTCCACATTCTCCACTTTACAATTGCTTAAAAACACATACTTTGAAAGGTACGCTTTAAAAAATCGTTTTTTTCTCGATTGCTTCGACAGAAAATCATTGACCTGATGCCACATTTCTTTTATATATTTTGTGTCCGTTTTCTGGTCTGCGGTTTGAAAAATTAAGGAGTTGTTCAGGATAAGATATTGATATCTCTTATCCTTCAAGCAATTGTACGTCTAAAAATTAAATATTTAATATGTATGCATAATGGAAATATTTATGTAATTCCAAATTAACTGCCAGCAGTCCGAGACTAACGTTGTGCCTGGGGAAATCCACTCTTGTATAATGCACAGTAGGACCTCCTTGTCCGTTGATTTCACCGGCACAATAAAACATTTCCTTGAATCCCTCTCAATACCACCGAAGACACTAGTTTTTCGATATGCTCCCCTCAGTAGTATTTACGGTTGCCAAATGTGAACTCGCCAATTTCAATGATCTTGTTAACGCCTCCTATATTTATAAAAAAGATATCTTATAAGATGTATTTTTTTTTTGTAAAATTTATAGGAATTTTACCTATCTTTTGTCGTTCAGGATCCATGGCTGCATGGCTCAATAGCAGTTTTCTTTGACATTTTTACCTTTAAAAAATTAGAAAGTTTTAAAACAAAAGAACTAAATGTAGAAGAAGTTGCATGTCCTAACTTGCTTGCAAATAAATTTCAATGAGAAGTTTTCTAGCCACAAATATGAAAAACAAACCACCTGAAATATCGATAGGTGCGACTTTTCAAAAAAAGTGTTTTTCCTTATTGAACGTCGTTTGCTGCAGATTTCATTTTGTTTAAGTTTATTTGTATATTGGTAGTGGTAACTCCAGATGAAATTATCCTTATAAACGCTAGACTCTCTCAGCTTCAACGTATGTCCATGCTCACAATGCAGGGATCCGTAGGGCGCAATCAAATTCCATTGCTGAAACTGGCTAATTACTATAGTAGTAATTGGCCCAAGTATAATAAATAATCTATTAAATAATATGAATTGGCGGACATTTTGATAGAAATTAATTAAATTGGACTCTGTTTTCACGAGAAGTGTTCATAATGATGAGAAATTGATAACCGATTTTTATGCCACATTACTTTTGCCTATTTATGTACTTTAAAATCAAATGAATCGTTTATTTTTTAAAATGTTATAACTCCAGGACCGATTTTTACCCACATAAATTTATCTTAACTCTTTAACGACGAGAGCAAAAAACTCGCAGCGATTTCAAAATTAAAATTTGTCAAAGTCAATGTAATGGGGCCTAGCAAATCTTCCTTTTACTTTACTTGCCTTTCGCCTTTTAAGGGTTAAAGATTTGAGAATTTAACTTTAGTTGTGAACTTTATATTTTTATCTTAATGAGAACATCGAAAAAGTCATCTAAAAATTGGATTTTAAAGGCGTATTCTAAGTTTTAAGCATTTGTAGTCTTTCGTGACCCATAGTGAAATTTTTGTATAATACTTAAATTTTTTTTTCTTACATGAAGGTGACATGGTAAGTTCTTGCAACATTTTTTGATGATCTTTAGTTGAAATGCCTAGTTTTGTTTTCTTTGGCTGAATACCCACAGAGTCTTTTGATAGATTTGCTAAGTCAGCTACAAATTTTGCCATCATTTCGATACCACCGTTCTAATCCTCATCTTCATCCGGTGTTTGACAGCTGTAAAGAAGTATTTCTTTCGTTTCTTCGTTCAAAACGGATGATGCTAATTGTTTATTTGAATTTACCTCTCACAATCGCTTAGTGCATTGTGTAAATTGAGAATTTGACTCAAAAGTCTCTTCAAGTACACGAGCTGGTTTCTGCAATAACATAGGTCGCTTCATATTGTCAATAGTTACCTCAGCACTAACTTCAGCTGTTTCATGTTTAATCTCTACATTTTTACAATCTAACAAATCCTCTTGCGGAACCCCAGTTGAAAGGTCAGTTGTTTTTTTATTAGTGGTATAGAACTCATCGGTAACCCACATGTTAGGATCATATGAGCGTTTTAAGCAACTCCTTTTGCGAAGATTGTAACTTTTGGTACTTTGATAGTCATGCTCACTTGGTTGTGATTTGATAATTTCTTCTACTGGATAATATAGAATTTAATTAGCTTTATCTTTTCTCATACAATAAATATTTAAATAAGAGTCTGTCTATACGGGGCGGCCCGCGTACGCGAAAGCTCCTCTCTCTCTCTCAATTTACTCAATTAGCGTACGCGAAATCCAGTGAAGTTTTTTCCCCCGGGACGCATTTTCGTTACAACAGTAATTTTACATAAAAGTAGGGGTAAGTGGGCGGCCTGCGGCCGCAGCTCAGGATTTAAACCCGTCAGATATCCAACACCGACTTCGCGGCGGCCTTCGGCCGCGGATCAGTACATAAATTAATCAAGTTCCCCGGGGGAAAAAACTTCACTGGATTTCGCGTACGCTAATTGAGTTTCGCGTACGCTAATTGAGTAAATTGAGAGAGAGAGAGGAGTTTTCGCGTACGCGAAACGCCCCGTATAGACATTTCCTTTAAATAATTACCACAATCGATGTTTATGTCCATTTAAAAACTCTGGATTTTGTTGATACCAGCTGTTTTCCAATAATGATAGAAATCATAACTTGTGCGCGTAAACGATATGTCTTCGGAATTTTGCTTTTAATTAATTGCAAAAACACATGTATTCAAGAAAATCGGGTTGTCATTTTGTTCATAAACTGTTGTCATTTTGTTCATAAACTAGCTTTGTTCGCTTTCAAAAAATTGTTAACAATTGTTAACAAGAAAATTTCAGAGAGTAAGTAGAATTTACTCTCAAAAAAACAAAAAACTACAAAAGTACGAAAACGAAAAATTGTTAAAAATTGTTAGAAATTAAGGGGCTAACTGCCTTTGGAATTCTCGTATATTCAGTATAATTTTTTTTTTTCTTTTTTCTATCTATGATAACAACAGAGTCATATCTGTGGCTGGAAGGAAAAACTGCTTAACCCAATTTTTAATTGGAAAACAAAGCAGTTTAAATTTTGTTTTGTATGTATAGAATTTATGTTGCTTTTTTATCGAATATTGACTTAGCTCTTTCTCCTTATTGCCACTGATATAATCGAACGAAATGTTCAAAAGGTTAATTATTAGGCCTGTTACGGAATCCGATCGATTTCAATTACATTTCATTTCGAAAATTTTTTGATGAAAACGATGAAATAGTATTTAGATCCGTTTGGTTCGAAATCTTATAAATAACAACTATACTTGTTAACCAAAAAGTAACCAACTAAGAGAACACACAAATCCATATTCATCATAGAGCATGTAATTTAGTCATGATCGAAATTTATCTTGAGTCTTTGTCTTAGTCTTGATAATTTTTCGAGACCAAGACGCTGATATGATTTCAAGACCAAGATCAAGACTGCTTTTCAGTCTTGGTAATTTATAGTTAATAGGTGTGTCGAAATTTGTCATCATAAAAAATCAACTGTTTTGTAAAAATAAGGTTCGGAAATTTTCATTACTCAACAATCTTCAGAAATTTTTTCAAGACCAAGATCGAGACGAAAACCAAGACTCAATATCAAAACCAAGACCAAGACCTCAATGTCCAAGACCAAAACCAAAACCAAGATTGCTATGGTCTTGGTCTTGGTTTGCTCATCACGAATGTAACTATCCACAAAAGGGATCTTGGTACTTTTTATCGTGTGACTAACCGTTTTCATCAAAAAAGTTTCAAAGCGAATAGTAATTGAAATCGCAGGGATTCCGGAACAGGTCTGTATCTTAAGGATCTTTTGAACAAGAGGGCTATAAACTGGAATAAAAGTGAATCGTCAGTTAAATTTTGCACAGAAGCCATTTTATATCAAAAAAACATAATATCAAACAAACCCAGATTAGTTTTTTAAGTGACTCTCCAGAAGCCTCTGATATAAGTTTGTGCAAATTTCAAAGCAGTTTCGAAAAAATGTGCGCTTATGTAAAAGATGGAAGCTGGCCAAGCAAGATAATCTCTATAAAATAATACTGAATTGGTAAAAGAACCACCGCATTTTTTGTGTATTGTTATTTTTGTGTCAGTAGTTTTAGATCTGATACAATAGTACCGATTACTAAATCCGTTCAACCTCATCGCCAAATATAAATGCATAGCAAAAAGCACAAACACTTAATCAAAGTCTTTAACAAGATATTACTGGGAAACCATGGTAAATCCTTCCGAAAATGTTTATTACTGTAACTAGTGCATAATTAAAGAATTTAAGCTTTCAAGTTGGGTCTAAATTATTTCTAAACACCACCAGTTTGTTAATTTCGTTATTTTTCCCATTGGTTTTATATTAAAATAAAAAATATATATGATATAACAAATAAATCCGTATTGTAAAAATAGCATTTATTTTATAATTTTCTATACTATTCCCCTTAAGACACAAAATTGCTGCCGGCCCAGAATTCTTCTTTTATTAAAACCTATTTTTTCAGCGAACCTATAGGTCAATTCGAGCAAAATGCATAACATTTGGAAGATAATTTGATTGGCTAGATATTGCTGTACTAAAGTTCCAAAACCATTCATTAGAATTTAAAATATTTCAAGTCTTCCAATTTTTCGGCAGATTTTTGAAATATTTTTGAAATTCAAATTATTTTAATTTAATTTATTTGACACTTGGAACAATTTTTGCCTCATGAAATTTTGTTGTTAAAATTTGTTAAAAATTGTTTGGAGGGGAAATGGGAAGCCATATTTTTTCGCTCTCATTTCAAAATTTTTTGTGTACAAAAACGCTTTTAAGGCAAAAATTGTTAACAATAGTTGAAAATTTTTTGAACGCGAACAAAGCTACTATTGTCATTTTGTTCATAAACTATTGTCATTTTGTTTATAAACTATTGTCATTTTGTTCATAAAGTGTTGTCAGTTCATTTGCCAACTTGACCAGAGTTGCCACATTTATTTCATATTCTTTGCCGGATTGCACATTCTGCTGTATTATCCAATTTGCTCAAGCACAGATCAGACGCTGATTGTACCGTATTGTACTCATTCCGAAACTCATACTTTTCCACAAACTGAATGAACACCCCACAATCTGATTGTGTAAAAGCGTGATAACAAACAGATGATTTATAATTTAAAATTGCTTTGAACCTTGCTGAGTTTTGTTTGTAGCTCTTCTTCTTCTTTGCGTGCTTTTCTTGTTTTAGAGTTGCCGTTGAATAAAAACAAAAATTCTTATGGAAAGTTTTTCTTTGGAGTTTTTGAGGACTGTGGTGAAAAAATTTTAAAAATCCGTCGGACCGTTTTAAAAAATCTTATTTTGTACTAAAATTTCCATATAAATCGAAAAGATCGTAAAAAGTAAAACCAACAAATAAAAACCGAAATAGTCATTTTAGATGCATTTTTTGATGCTGAATCCGAACCCGGCACCAAAATTGCGCTAATTTATCAGGATTTTGATATATCCCAACCTAAAAGTGCAATAAACACCGTTTCGTAAGAGTTATGATAGTTTCTGGCCAAAATCTTAATACGATATTTGAAAGAACTAGTTTTGTCCTTCAAAGCCCAATTTGAATTATCCTAATATCTTTATTTTACACTGAAATATCCTGAACTGAAATAACGAAAAACCATGTTTTTTGCGATTTTTCAACTTTTTAGGCTACGATATTTTGGAAAAAAAGAAGATATTGATATATTTCAAAATGGGTTTAGAAGGCCAAAACAAGTTCTTCTAAATACCATATCAAGATTTATGGCCAGAAACTTTCATAACTTGTTATAAAACTACAATGAAAGCTAAAAACTATGAAAAACTAGAAATCATATATACTAAACAATGCATATTAATGCTTGTTCCGAAATCTGTGTGATTTCAATTACTTTTCATTTAGGAGGAATTTTCTTGAAAACAGTGAGTCGAACGATAAAAAGTATTAGAATCTGATAATTTTATATTGAACTAATTAAACAGTCATTTTTGCAATTTTTCAACAACAGACGCAAGCAAGTGTTAACATGGAAATTGATTACATATGTTTCGGCTACTTCCACATACATATTTATATATTTTTCATATATGACTGTTTAATTAGTTCAATATAAAATTATCATACTTCAATTAGAAAAAGCGCGTTGGTACTTTCATTAGTACTACTTAAGCAAAAAAAAAACAGTCAATAAACTAACTTCAGTATTAGAATCTCTTTCTTTTATACACTGGCAATGCTACTCCCAAACTGTGTTATGAATATCCACCTCTTTGATCATCCAGTTAATGATAGTTACTCGTATCAGCCAACTAGTGCACATTATTGATTTGATTTTCTTATTTGTTAATTCGATGGCATCAGAATTGTGGATGATGTTACGTCTAATTTCGATGCAGTACCTTCACGAGTAGTGATTGGCTTTGAGTTAGGAGTGTTGGTCTCACCTAACATCACATGTCCAGTTTTGACATTCGAGCCATCTCACATAATTTTGCCTACTGGACCAGAACCCGTGTAATTGGTCAAACCGGAAAAAATAGGAAGAGCAGACAAAGCAGTTTAGTGCATCACAAGTAATTCCTTTGTTGCCCAGGTTGATTTCAAGGCCACCAGCTTGAAGACCTTCTCCTCCAAGCGTATGATAAACTTACCGACAAATTCGCGTTGAAAGTCATTTGACTTTGATCATGATGAAAGTACGCTCCTGGCTTGCTGCTACATTGTAAACTAGAACGTTGTGATGAACCAAATGTCTACATTCCAGAAATAATTTATAAAAATTCAAACAGAAAAATTTTGACTATTAAAATAAAATATTGTTTGTTTACATATTCATTGCATGCATGTGTTAGTGAAATCGCAGTTCGTAAGCGATTCGCTTTCGGTACGCAATTTGCGAACCATACATTTTTCTTAGAGGGTAGCACTTTATTTACTTTCACTGACACTGTGTGTACAACCTTTTCGCTTTATTGCTTAAAATCAACTGTCTTCAAACTCTCATGAACAGCTCCTTTTATACCTGCATGAACGTTCTAGAATTGCATTAGCGAAACATCTGGCAACATCTCGTTGATTCCTTCTTCTTCTTTTAGTGTACTGAATATTGCAAACAGTACGATTAAATAAAGACGTTTCTCCAATTTCAATTTTTATTTAAAAATTAATTTAAAAAAAATTTTACATTTTTACAAAATTAAAATCGTAGGCTTACGATTCTACGACGTCGCTTATTTGTGTGTTTGCAGAAGTATCGTGCAATATTTTTTTTGCAACAATTTATAAGCTCCACTGGACAAACAAATTCGAAGGATTTTCTTCATCATCTAGCTGGTCGGCTGGTTTTTAACTATCACGACAATTCCAAGAAAAACCATCTTGTCAACTTGGTGGTTTAATAGTTTGCTGATTATGTTTGCATAATGATGGCTGACCTCCAGGCAGTTCTACAAGATCATGGTCTGCAAGAAGAGTTTCAAGGTCAGCAGCCGAATAGTCAGCCAATTTTAAATTTGCATATCAGTCTACCGTGTCCAATGCCAATGGACAGTACTGAAGATATCCCTGTCACCGCTTTGCCTTCCACTGTTGGTGCGGGAAATTTAATATCTCAACCTGATGACGGTTTTGAAGTAGTTGAATCCAAACGAGCTAAGCGGTCTTCAGCAGGAGCCGTCAAGCAAATCAACGTTGAAGAATTCAAAAATAAGGTTTTTACTAATAATAGTAATGGATTTTCTATCCTTAGCGATATTAATATTGAAAAAAAATACTAATTCTATAAATAAAAATAATACTGCGAGTAAAATTAATTCTAGCAAAGGTGCAGCTAAAACCAATTTCCGCCCTCCTATTTTCTTATACAATGTAAATATTAAAAGTCTCATTGATCAACTTAAAACTCATACTCCTGATATCAAATTTAAAATAACAAATATTTCTAAATTTAAAACTAAACTATATCTTGAAGATCAAGAAGCCCATTCAGCCATGATGGACATTTTGCGTACACACGAAGTTGACTCCTATTCTTACACTCCTTCTGCTCTTAAAAAAAGTAGTTTTGTTTTAAGAGGGATTTACTTCAAAACAGAAGTAGAGGAAATTAAAACGGCTTTGGAAAATGCTCTTCCAGGCTGCATTGATAGCGTAAATAAGTTTTACACGTCCTATTCGAAACGCAACCATATCGACACAGGTCTCTTTCTTGTCACCCTACAGCCGGGCAAATCCATAAGCGACCTTTCAAAAATTAAATTTATGATACATGGTCTATAAAAAAGGGGCTTACGTGCGAAAAAAAAAAATTTTTTTTGAAAACAACTGAAAACAACTTTTAAATGTCAATTTATGCGAATCGGCAAAAAATTGGAAAATATTTTTTCTGACACGTTAGCCCCCTTTCCATAGACCAGGTCACATATATTGAATCAATCATAACCTGGGAAGCACCAAAATCGAACTCAAAATACATTCAATGCCCGCAACTGTAATGGAGCATTTGCTTAAATGTGACCAACCTCATAAACTGTAGCGTGGGCCCTGTATTTAAAAAAAAAAAAAAATAAATAAAAATATTACGATAAATTCTTTCTAATTCAAATTAAAACAACCTAGCCACGCCTCTGTTCTGACTAAGTCATTTAAAACCCTTTTTGCTAAGTATTCAACATAATGGCATGTTTGCTTTGATTTGTGTATTGTACTTAGGGGTATCTGAATATATATACATAAGATTTGCTGTTATGAGGTTTGCAAAGTGGGAACATAACTTTTGCAGTTATAAGGTTTGCAAAGTGGGAACAGTTGGCTGGGAGAGCGTGTATTAGAAAATGTGTAACCTGATCGATTACACATGTGTGCATTTATGCAATGAATGCATAATGGTGGAAACATACGTTTGGGACACAATCGTCAATGTTAAACGTTAGAAGCCGCTCTCACCATAGGGTATGTGAGTGTGTGGGTGTTACAGTGCGTAACATTACTGAGTGGGAAAGAATATTTTTGGGACATTTTCTGTAACATTACTACTGTTGTGTATTTTTAACACATGTCACCCATAGTTAGTTATGTTATGGTTGATTGTGTACCAATATACACATAGGCATGTTAGCGGGTAGAAATGGGATACCCACGCATAGAGGCATTAAGTGTAAATGCTAGAGCAAATTTGCATATGATCGCTGCTGATCGCCTGGTTGGTACTGATTCCTTTGGATGCATTTGTTAGCCTATAGGTCCATTTAGTCAAGGTGGTCAAAGTTTTCTAGCGTTTCAAATGAAAAATAGATGTATTATGTATTTGAAATTATAAAAAAAAATAATTAAAAATGATTGCTTGTTCTTTAGGATTTTTTTGTTATATCACCATGACCGTGACCATGAATTGGGTATTTTTTTATAGGTAACCTTGACCATGATCCAGGGTATTGACCCAGATTTTGTTTAGAGTTGATAAGTTTTTTTTAAAAAAGACATTCCTAAAAGAAAAAAATTGAAACAGTTCTAGCGGTATCATCATACGATCGCCAAAAAAATCGCTAATGTCCGAAATGGGACAGCAGAAAGACAGCAGGTTTCTTGGTAAATGCTGGAAGCAGGCAAGATCAGATTCAGAATTTTTCTTGATCGCGGCGGTAATCGGCGGTAAAAAGTTAAAAAACGTATTTTGTCTAAACTTTAGTTTTTGAGTTGATTTGTTTGAAAAGATCGAAGTGGCAGGAATCACAAAAGGACTAAAAGTCCTGTAAAACAATATAAATTCGTTTTTAATTTAAAACAAAAAAAATAGATAAATAAAACTTTCGTGCGGATCGCTAAATAGCAAGTTAAAAAAAAAACTAGTAAGGGTGTATAATTTGGCCTGGCCAAACATTAAATACCCCACACTGCAGTATTTTTAAAATTTTGCTCATATCAGAGGTGGTACGCCTTCTTGTCCGAGTTCACCCAGTTTTTGTTCAGAGCTTACATTTTTAGTTTTTAGTGTCTAAATGAAAAATGTTTTCAGTATAGCTTTTTGAAGCTTTTGCTTATATAGGAGGTGCCACGCCCTCTTGTCCGAGTTTGTAGTCAATAAAGGAAAAAAACTAACAAAATATTCGTGCATTTATAGTCTTTAGTATTTGAGTGAGTTTTGGTTGGATTATCTCAAAAAACTCTTTCAGTATAGCAATTTGAAACTTTTGCTTATATCGGAGGTGCCACGCCCCATTGCCTGAGTTCACCCAATTTTTGTTGAGAGCTTTCATTTATGATTCTTAATGTCTAAGTCAAATTTGGTTCGAATATATCAAAAAACGCTTTCAGTATAGCGTTTTGAAGCTTTTTCTTATATGAGAGGTGCCACGCCCTCTTGTTCGAATTCGCGCAGTCTTTTTCAGAGCTTGCGTTTACAAGTTTTAGTATTTTTGCGTATATTTGGTTGCATTGTCGTGAAAAATACTCCTAAAATTGCATTTTGAATATATATTTTTTGTATGGGCGGTACGCGTGTCCGTTGACCGATTTCACTCATTTTCAATCCCCCGAGCTAACTTTGATGACGGAGGCAGTGTACCAAATTTCGTTGAATTATCTTGCTCAGTTTTCCCAAAAAGAGTATTTCAACACACAGCCAGCCAGCCAGCCAGACAGACGGGCATAGCTATATCGACTCAGGAGGTGACGCTGATCAAGAATATATATACTTTTCTTTATCTACCCCACCTCCTTCTCTGCGTTACAAACGGAAGGACAAAGTGAATATACCCTGTGTGTAGGGTATAAAAAGGAAAAAGTCCCTAAAGTTTAACAAGCAAATAAATAGAAGCCTAGTAAGGGTGTAAAATTTGGCCTGGCCAAACGTTAAATACCCTACACTGCAGTATTTTTAAAATTTTGCTCTTATGGGTGGTGCTACGCTCTCTTGTCCTAGTTCACCCAGTTTTTGTCCAGAGCTTGCATTTATAGTTTTTAGTGTCTGAGTGACAAACGTTTTCAGCTTTTGCTTATATATGAGGTGCCACGCCCTCTTGTCCGAGTTCGTCTAGTCTTAGCTTAGAGCGTGCATTTATAGTCTTTTGTGTTTGAGTGAAGTTTGGTTGGATTTTTTTTTAAAAAACTCTTTCAGTATAGCATTTTGAAACTTTTTCCTATATGGGAGGTGCCACGCCCCCTTGTTCGATTTCACCCAATTTTTATTGAGAGCTTTCATTTATAATTCTTAGTGTCTGAGTCGAATTTGGTTCGAATATCTCAAAAAACGCTTTCAGTATAGCGTTTTAAAGCTTTTGCTTATATGGGAGGTGCCATGCCCTCTTGTCCGAATTCGTTCAGTTTTTTCTCAGAGCTTGCGCTAACAATTCTTAGTATTTATACGTATTTTGGTTGCATTGTCGTGAAAAATACTCCTAAAATTGCATTTTGAATATATTTTTTCTATGGGCGGTAGGCGTGTCCGTTGACCGATTTCGCTCATTTTCAATCCCCCGAGCTATCTTTAACGACGAAGGCAGTTTACCAAATTTCATTGAATTATCTTGCTCAGTTTTCCCAAAAAGTGTATTTCAACACACAGCCAGCCACCCAGACAGACGGACATGGCTATATCGACTCCGGAGGTGACGCTGATCAAGAATATATATACTTTTCTATACCTGCCACGCCTCCTTCTCTGCGTTACAAACGGAAGGACAAAGTAAATATACCCTGGGTGCAGGGTATAAAAAAGGCAAGTGTTTTTACACAAAAACTATGCGATTAATTTTGCATAAAAAAAGGAGATTAAGCAAAAAGCAATAAAGGCATAGATGTGAGTTTAAGTGGTAGTGAAGAAAAAACTAGTAAGGGTGTAAAATTTGGCCTGGCCAAACATTAAATACCCTACACTGCAGTATTTTTAAAATTTTGCTCATATGGGAGGTGCTACGCCCTCTTGTTCGAGTTCACCCAGTTTTTGTTCAGAGCTTGCATTTATAGGTTTAAATGTCTGAGTGAAAAATGTTTTCAGCATAGTGTTTTGAAGCTTTTGCTTATATAGGAGGTGCCACGCCCTCTTGTCCGAGTTCCTCTAGTTTTAGCTTAGAGCGTGCATTTATAGTCTTTAGTATTTGAGTGAAATTTGTTTGGATTATCTCAAAAAACTCTTTCCGTATGGCATTTTGAAACTTTTGCTCATATGGGAGGTGCTACGCCCCCTTGTCCGATTTCACCCAATTTTTGTTGAGAGCTTTCATTTATAGTTCTTAGTGTCTGAGTTAAATTTGGTTCGAATATCTCAAAAATCGCTTTCAGTATAGCGTTTTGAAGCTTTTGCTTATATGGGAGGTGCCACGCCCCCTTGTCCGATTTCACCCAATTTTTGTTGAGAGCTTTCATTTATAGTTCTTAGTGTCTGAGTTAAATTTGGTTCTAATATCTCAAAAATCGCTTTCAGTATAGCGTTTTGAAGCTTTTGCTTATATGGGAGGTGCCACGCCCTTTTGTCCGAGTTCGCTTTTTCTCAGAGCTTGCGCTTAGAATTTCTAGTATTTATGTGTATTTTGGTTGCATTGTCGTGAAAAATACTCCTAACATTGCATTTTGAATATATTTTTTGTATGGGCGGTAGGCGTGTCCGTTAACCGATTTTGCTCATTTTCAATCCCCCGAGCTATCTTTGATGACGGAGGCAGGGTACCAAATTTCATTGAATTATCTTGCTTAGTTTTCCCAAAAAGTGTATTTCCACACACATCACCCAGCCAGCCAGCCACCCAGCCAGCCAGCCAGCCAGCCAGCCAGCCAGACAGACGGACATGGCTATATCAACTCAGGGGGTGACGCTGATCAAGAATATATATACTTTTCTATACCTGCCACGCCTCCTTCTCTGCGTTACAAACGGAAGGACAAAGTGAATATACCCTGGGTGTATAACTAAATGATTTTGTAATTACTCGGAGGAATACGTCATTTGCACTACTGATTCAAAAGTGAAGAATTCCACGGCAGGTTAATCCGCGAAAAGTATCCTTTAAATCGAAATTTCATTTTTTTTGTTTTGAGTTTTTAAAAATTACTGAAAATTTTCCGCAAGAAGGAAAAAACTATTAAGCAAAATTTGTGGTGAAGTTAATATCGCCGTGGGATTCCCCAAAAAAGTTAAGAGAAGATTTTCCGGATAAGTTTTGAAAAGCGTTTTTTTTTATTATTTTTGTCAGCGGGTGCGAAAAATATTCACCGCCGGTCATAGAAGGATTTGCAAACACCAAAGCTAAGTCAGAAAGTTTAACGAGATTCGTACCCGGGAAGATCCCGTAAGTTTTTTTATTATTGTATTCCAATTTGTGGTCATAAACTTCATAAGCTTCAAAATTACGAAATCCGTGAAGAAAAAAACCCAGGATTCCGGGGAAATTCCAAAAACTTAATTTAGTAGGAAGCTGATGCAGAAATGGTGGAGTAGAAATTAATCATTTTAAATTTAAAAACTTTGGGTTAAAAATAAAAAAATAACTAAGGAGAAATTTAAGAAAAAAAAAACAATAGGATTTTTATTACCGACCAACTAAAATTAAAACTCTGATTCTTGCTTGTGATTTTTCTTTAATTTTTCAAAATATTCTATAATTGCTAACGTTTCGTGAATTTTTTTTTTATCCGCTTCATCGGAGCGTTTAACGAGGAAGCAAAAAGATCCTTTTATTTTTTTTGAACTAACTTTAAAACAAAGTAATCAATTATATTAAAAAAATATTTCAAATTTATTTGTTTTGTGTATAAAAGCAACAAAATTGTTGCCATTGCTATTAATAAAAACTTTAAATTTTCTCGTATTATCATTCAAGGTTTAAAATTTCCATCCTGTTATATCCAATTAAATCTTAATTTCAATGGTGTAATTAAATCTTTTTTGTTAGGTAGCATTTATTTTCCTTGCAACTTTTCAGATACAGATCTATACAATGGTCTCCAAAAAATAAAAGATTTTTCAAGAATTTTCGACGGAACAATAATTGGTGGGGATCTTAACGCCAAAAACACTTCTTGGGGTGACTCTTGGGATAACTCGAATGGAAAACTTTTGTATAGATGGCTCTTAAATCACTCGCTTGACTTTAGTAGAGTTTGTGATTTGGTTCCTTCGTATCCAAATGGCTCTTCATTTTTAGACCATTTTCTAACTAGTACTAATTTAATTAACCTTATAAAGCTCAATTTTCAAATTCAATGTTTAAGCACTTTTTCAGATCATTTTTCTCTTGAACTTATATCAATTTATATGACTTCGAATTTTTTTTAAATTCTTCTAGAAAATTAACGTCTTATCGTAATACTAACTGGAATCTATTTCAATCTGGCTTAGATAGTGGACTGTCCCAAAAGTTTCCGCCTTTCTGTCGTAATCTTGAAAATTCTGAAATCGACCAATCGAAGAATTTACCAATGTCGTTGATTCAACTGTTTCATCACATTCAGAAGCAGTAGAATTTAGTTGCTAATATTAAACAATTGTTTAGAACTAAATACGATTGGAAAAAGGAGTCAAAACGAATTTATCATTCTAACTTTAACAGGCGAACCTCTGATTATATACTCCTTCCTAAACAAATTCAATTATTAAAAATTATTATCAAAGAACAAGTCAATATTTTCCGAGTTGAAGAATTTATCCGTAAACTTCAAAAAATTCGTCCAGGTCCTAGAGCTTTTAAAGAAATTTATAAATTAATAAGTAAGAAAAATAGCAAAAGTTGTGATGAAATTTCTGTTGGTGATCATTTAATTACTAACGATGCAGATAAAGTTGAATCTTTTCGACAGCATTTTGTAGAAATTTACAAAGAAATAACACCTTCTCATGAGCATAGTTCTGAAATTATTTCATTTGTTGATCAAAATTTGTCTTCTCTCCCGTCTTCATAATATTTTTTTTCTTCAGACTTTTCATATGTAACTAACCCGGACGATTTTCATTTTGTTACTCCAGAATTTTAAACTATTCTCATTAAAGAATTAAATAGCAAAAAATCATTCGGTTTTGATAAAATTTCCAATTTTTTGATCAAAAAATTTTCTCCCTCTGCGATAAAATTTCTTGTTTGCATTTTTAACAACTGTATTAATAACGGCTTTTTCCCCATCACTTGGAAAAGTGCAAAAATCTTCCCTTTAAAAAAGAAACCTGGTAGTTCTAATATTGAAAACTTTTCGACCGATCTCATTGCTTTCGAACTTGGGCAAGTTACTTGAACGAGTAATCAAAATCAAGATGGATTATAACATAGAGTTTGATTATATTCCATGTCACCAATTCGGCTTTAAAAAAGGTCATTCTACGGTCCACGCGCTTCTAAAATTTCACAATGACATAATTAATAATTTACGTAACAAAAAATGTACTGTTGCTGTTTCCTTAGACATTGAAAAAGCCTTCGATAATGCTTACCACACTGGTATCCTATACAAATTAATAAAAATTGGTTTTGATCCGTTTCTTGTTAAACTTTTCAAAAGCTTCTTAAGCAATCGTTTATTTTTTGTTCAGATTAATGATGAGATCTCTAGTATGGATTTAATTAACAGTGGTGTACCACAGGGATCCATTTTAATATATATATTAATATAGTTTCATCTTATCTTTCTAAAATTAACGATTTCTATAAATTTTGGGGTATCAAAATTAATGTATCTAAATCTGAAGCAATTTGCTTGAGAAATTCATCGGGTAATTGTGCTATTGTAAATTCGTTGTTCTAGAAAGCAAACATTTATCTTTGTTCCTAGAAGATATTGAAATTGCTTTTAAAGACAGCATAAAGTATTAGGCATGCGCTTATTTTACGATTTTCTGATTTTCGTTGATGCCATACTACCACATATGGTATTTTGCGGCAATTTTGCTAATGTCGATAAAAGAAAAATTCATAGAATTCGTATTAATTACCCAATATTAAACAATAATACCTTGTTAGAAAAATTCATCGACAGTGTGTGGATCGTCATTATGAGTCGTTTACTAAAAAATATTCAAATAAATTCATTTATAGTAAAGCTTTCATCATGGCCCTGTGCCATTATGCTCTTTCGTTACATAAAGGATTTGTTCTTAAGCTTGAATTTCATGAAAATTATTTGATATCAGAAATTTTTTTTAGTAGAATTAATGAAGATTGGCTTAACTTTCGGTATTTATCTCCGATTGGTATACGCAATACAAATATTTTGGCAGAAATTGATTTTTCAGCACCACTTTTGCCTGACTTTTACTCAATGGTCTCTCCCGACACTCACAGAGGTTAACTCTTAAAATTCACCTATTTTAATTTTCCAAATTTATTATTATTATAAAACAGATTTTGTTTCAGATTTTACATTTAAGTACCTAATATAATTTTTTACTAGAATACTAACATTTATTATGTTTAACAGTAAAAATGTACCAGCTAACAAAATATTTTGTTGTCATGTGTAACATGTTTTTTTTCATGTAATTATTTTTAAGTTTAGTTGTAAGTTTAATTTAGTCTTTTTTATTGAAAACTTGCTTCTCATGCAAACTTTGTGTGTCGGGAGCACGCACACATTCATCTTATATTAACGAATATTTCTTGTAGGTATTCAGTTCTTCCTATTCCATTGTATTAATTAGCATGTAGCGCTTTCTTGTACTTTTCTTAGAATAATACTAATAGTTCTAAGTTTTAATTTGTAGAAAAAGATGCATTATTCATTGTAACATTTTAAAGTCTCAATAAAACATTACTTACTTACTTGCAATTTTTAAAATTTATTTTCTTGTAATTAACCGCGAACGGTAAAAAAGTCCATTTTATTTTTCTATTACAAAAAATTTTACTGTAATATCGCGTGACCACGAACGTTAAAATTGACCATTTTAATGCAAAAAAAAAAAAAAATTAAATGAAATCTCGCGTGACATATAACCGATATAACTGTTCATATACCAAAAAATGTAGGTTAGGTTAGGTTGCGAGGGCATCGTTGGCATATATGCAAGCCAACTTCCACTTAGACTATTCTGCTGGTCCATTGTGATCCCTCTTTAAATACGGTACATAGTTCTATGGTACAATACAATTAATTAAATTCAGTATATTTTATACAGTTTTATACAGTCTTATTGAAGCTTATTCATTGGTTGTTGGTTACCATTCGTGTTCTCTGTTTCCATTTTGATGCCTTGATGTATTTCAGGATCTTAGCGGGGTCTATCTCCAAAAGTTCTCGCATATCCTGAAAAAAGAAGGATCCAAATATTTTAAATCTTGTTTTTGCAAGTGCAGGGCACTGGCAAAGTTAATGTTGACTATCCTCTTCCACGTCGCTATCTTCACACTATCTACAAAGTTCGTCAGTCTCAAACCCCATCTGTCCCAGGTGCCTGCATAGCGTATTATGCCCTGTAACTATTGATATAAAAGACTTTAATTCACTCTTGCTGCACTTTAAAAGCAATTTAGTGAACCTTACCTTAGGAGTGTTATAAATAGTTTTGGTCGTTTGATATTGGGTCGAGTTGCCCCATCTCCTCATCATCTCCAAAACCATTTTATCTGAAATTATCTTTCAATCGTGTGACATTGGTGGTTTAACACATCTGCCTTTTCATTTCCTTGAATATTTTAATGACCGGGTATCCAGCACAGTTCTACATTGTGTTGTTCGTTAAGAACCTGAAGCTCTCTGCGACAACGGCTGACTACCTCAGACCTTATATTCCTATTTTGCAGAGCTTTAATGGCAGCTTGACTATCGATGTAAATGGTTATATCTGTAGGTGATATATCCCTCATCGATATCAACCTTGCCGCCTCTGCTATCGCAAATATTTCCGCTTGAAATACAGAACAATTATCAGATATTTTTACCGACTCTGAGAGATTAATTGGTTGACTGAAGATCCCGCAACCAGTTCCTATGTCCATTTTAGAATTATCCGTATATACTTCTAAAGTGGTATCATTAAGGACATTCTTGTTCTCCCATTGTTCAAGTGTGGGATATTGGGCTTTTATGCTTTTACTAAAATCTGTGTAAGCTTTAATGTAATCTGTCTGACTTATTTCTGACAAAATGGTTGTGTGCTAATAGCTTAATCTATTGAAATTATAGGTCTGATTTAGTCTAACAGATGTTACGGCAGCCTTTTCTCTAATATAGAGATCTATTGGCAGGACATTCAATATAACTTCCAAAGATTTTGTTGGAGTAGTTTTCATAGCTCCAGGTATCCTTAAAAGAGCCAATCTTTGTATTTTTTCCAATTCTTTCACATTATTTTGTATTTCAAGCTATGGCCACCATATTACACTACCATATGACGATATCGGTCTAATAATTGCCCTATATATCCAATAAATTAGCCACGGCTTAAGGCCCCATTCTAACCCAATTATTTTCTGACATGAGTAAAAAGCCGCATACGCCTTCTTTAGTCTTTCTATAGCATTAAGTTTCCAATTAAGTTTTCTGTGTACTATTATTCCTAAAAATTTTGCACTGTCTTTGAGCTCAAGCACCTGTCCATTTATTTTTGGTAACGTGAAGTTCGGGACCTTCCTTCTGTTGGTAAAAAGTACTGTTTCGGTTTTAGTTGGGTTAATATTTAACCCACAGCTGGTTGCCCATTTTGTTAAGATACGAAGCGCTGTCTGTAACAAATTTGCAATTGTATCTAGGCAAATACCAGTCGTTAAATTAACTAAATCGTCTGCATATGCTGTTACGTGAATCCCTTGATCTTCAATTTGTATAAGTACCTCATTCAATACCAAAACCCACAAGGTCGGTGAAACAACCCCTCCCTGAGGAGTACCTCTGTTAGCCTTAACTGTGATGGTGAGATCACCATCACATGTAGTAATTTTCCTGTCTTTTGACATTTTCATTATCCAATTTGTGAGGCCTACTTCTACGTTGGCATTTACTAATGCTCTATGGATTGCAGTCGAATGTATGTTATTAAAAACTCCTTCTATATCAAGAAAGCATCCCAGTGCGTATTCCTTAAAATGTAGTGATTTTTCTATTACCTGCGCTACGTCATGAAGAGCAGTCTCAGCTAATTTTCCTTTAAGATATGCATGTTGGTTATTGGAAAATCTAAAACCCTTTGGTGATGTATTTTGAATTTTCCCTGCTTTTGGAATAAAGACATCCTTTGTTTCTTTCCAACTGTTTGGAACGAAGTTTAAATCTAAACACGATTTAAAAATACTAACAATAAGTGGTATGATTTGTCTGAAACATTTTTGAATCATTATTGGATACAACCCATCTATACCAGGTGACTTGTATTCACTAAAGGTTCTTACTGCCCATTCCACCTTTTCAAGTGAAATTATGCCTCTTAATTCTGACACACTATGAGCATAGTTCCTAGAATTTAAACTATTAACTACGCTGAAATTCTGCCTAGCTTTTTCACAACCTGGAAAGTGTGTCTGTAAGAGCAGGTCTAGAGATTCCTCATTACTATTTGTCCAAGTTCCTTCATTATTTTTGAGGTTACTTTGTACGTGTAGTTGTTTTGTGAGTACTGTAGAATATATATGAAATCAACTTTATAGTTTGCTGTCTCACATTCAAGTGAAGTATATTATTATTATAATTTATGACATTCAAATCATAAGATACTACATCACTCTACTCTTTTTAAACATTTCTTTTAAACAGTTTATGGTTATGGTAGATATGTTTTGTTGGAATATGGTCAGTTGATCTGATCTAAACTTTATTAATACTCCGTCACTTATCAGCATAATCTCTTCCTTCTTTTCCTTGTCGATCGTGCAATTCACTATTTATTTCGAGTGGTTAAACAAATTATTAATCGTTCAAATTTGAATTTGTGCTTCAACTATGCCTTTGCGCTGAATCAATCACAGTTTTGACATTAACATTGCTTCCAAATTGTCACCATATTCACATTTCTTTCCTTGAATACGTAAACGAATTGCGAAATGTGCAAATTTCTCACCATCTTTTTGCCTGATTTGTCGAAGCATATGTCTTTCATACGTACTATTTATTTATTTATTTTTTTTTTTTGGCAAGAACAATTTACATATTTAGTCGCTTTAGTGCTTGATTATATTTATTGGGCAATATATAACCACTAGCCCATGGACCACGAATCGCATTTTCAACTTCAGCCTCATTTCCATTGCATGGTAATGCATTGTAAATTTCCTGTATTTTTGGTCCAGCTAAATGTAACAACATTGCAAATTTTTCTTCGTTGTCGATTATTTTTCCAGCCCTTAAGAAATATTCAAAAGATTTCACCCAGCTTTCCAACCATAACCACTGTTTGCATCATATACATTATAAATGAATGGATCAACTACTAATCCGAATTTATTTGAATCTGAAAATATTTTATAATAACTTGATTAGTCTTTTAGTTTTAATTTTTTTGTTCCAATTTTCAAACTCAAATCCCAATAAAAAAATTTTTATTCATTAATATTTCCGAAATATTCTCAATCAAATTACATTCATGTTCTATATTTTGTAAACATTTAAGTTCACACAACTCATTTTCACTTAAAATATTTTCATGAACTACTGTGGGAATTTAATCATTTAACCACTGTGCGAATTGAATTACTCAACTTGGTTTTTTTTTTTTCAACCACTGTGCGAATTTAATCACTCAACTTGGTTATTTTTTTTTTTTCAACCACTGTGCGAATTTAATCACTCAACTTGGTTATTTTTTTTTCAACCACTGTGCGAATTTAATCACTCAACTTGGTTATTTTTCTTTTCTAAACACTGCGAAATTCAATCACTCCACTTGGTTAATTTTTATATTCTATGTTCCATTACAAACATTTAAATTCGCACTATTTCTATAAAAATTTTTACTTTCTTTTTGTGTTTTCGCATTCTTACAGCTTACAGTACAAGTACACGCTCCAATAAAATAACTAGATTATTTATTTTTAATTCTTATTTAAAATTTATTAAAACCATGTTATTAGATTCGACAAATCCACTGTCCACTGTAGAATACGACACACAAACAATCTTTACTATATATATTTTTTTTTTTTTTTATATCCTTTTTCTTTCAATTAATATTTCAAATATTTCAAAAATTTTTATATGCTTCATTTTATGATTCAATTATACAATGTTAACGCAGCTTTAGAGACAACAACAACTGCATAGATTTACAATTATAGAAACCAGTAAAGAGGGACGTTTTGCCGTTTTATAACTGCGTATACCACTAATTATTGTATCATGTTTCTTTTGAAACTATAATATTCCTTTTTCTACTTTTAAAATAACTTTTTTTAAATGTTTACAATACATAACTTTTGTTTCCGGTTTTCTTCTTTTGTAAATTGATTGCGATGATGTTTTTCTGTTCCTTTATTTTTCGTAAATATTTTTATTGATCATTTTTTTTTTTTTGATTGATTTTTTTTATTCCTCGTCGCCAATGTAGAATATATATGAAATCAAATTTATAGTTTGCTGTCTCACATTCAAGTGAAGTATATTATTATTATAATTTATGACATTCAAATCATAAGATACTACAAGTACCTTCCGAAGTCTCGAGGTATCTTTTATATTATCAATATCCGTTGGTATATCTTGCCAAGCTTTCCTTTTGGATTTTCTAAGCTCCTTTTTGAAGTTTTCAGAAGATCCCTGTAC
This sequence comes from Calliopum simillimum, assembly GCA_951812925.1. Classification (NCBI taxonomy): domain Eukaryota; kingdom Metazoa; phylum Arthropoda; class Insecta; order Diptera; family Lauxaniidae; genus Calliopum; species Calliopum simillimum. The sequence goes on along the minus strand of OX638372.1, from coordinate 78,255,631 downwards.
TTCTGCCATTGAAGCTCATTTCCTAATCTCTTAGCTAAATTAAAAGCCTTCCTTACTTCTTTCCTCATGTCATTAAGGTTTTCATTCCACCACTTATGATTCACTTTCCTTTTGTTCTTTACTGTTACTGGACAGGCTCGTTTAAAAACGGAATTAAGTACATACGTAATTGTGCCTAAAGCATTTTCAATATCTACTTCTGTTCTAATTTCTCCTATTTGCTTTAATTTCCTCGAATTGCCAACAGAACTTGAGAATTCCTCCCAGTTTGCTTTTCTCGCGTTTTTAAAAAGCTCCTTTTTTGGTTTATGTATGTCAAGTATATATTCTATATACTTATGATCTGAAAAACTTATGTCATCCAGGACTTTCCATCCTGTCACCACTATATCTGTCAGCCGATTTGAAATAGTTAAGTCTAACACTTCACTTCTATTTTTTGTCACAAATGTGGGATCTGATCGTCTATTATGTACATCTAAACAGTTTCTTAAAATGAAATCTAAGACTGCTTCTCCCCTGGCATTTGTGTCCGTACTACCCCATAAAATATGGTGTGCGTTAGCGTCACATCCAATGATCAAACCTAAACTATTTACCTTCGCGTGTTTTACAAGATCCTTAATCAACCTTGGTGGTGGTGATTCCTCATCATCGTGCGGATAATATGCTGATGATATCAATAATTTTCTATCTCCACTGCTCAGCTGCAGCGTTGTCAAGTCTTGGCCACTATATTGAATTAAAAGAGTTAATTTTAATTCTTTCTTAGCTAAAATACATGTTCTCAACTTACTGTTGTTCGCTATAACATATAAATTATAGCTATCATGCTCTAGTTCACATATATGTTTCTCCCTTACCCATGGCTCTTAAATAAGTATGATACAGATGCTGTGCTTAGTTATGTGTGATGCTGTGATGTAGCTTTATTTGAAGGACCTTCATCACCGCGATTGATTCGCTTTTGTGCAGAACCCATCGTCCACACAACCGGCCTCACTGCCACACTGCTCAGACCCACACTTATTCTCGACTCATTTTTCTCCAGGAGACCCATAGTCTGTTGGCTTACAGCTACCATTATGTACTGTCCTGTCGGTTTGGGATCATCCATCTTTATAATTTCCCAATCAGTCGATGGGTACATATAGCTATTTTGGCTTCGCAGCATCTCTTGCAACCTCTCTCTTGGTATCTTCTGGCCCGTTACGAAGATACGTATCTTTGGCCGGCTTGGAAAGTACTTTTCAGGTATAACTTTGAGCCTTGCCCCCTACCAGAGACCACTTATACCAGCGACGGTTTTCTTGAGCCAATCAAGAGTCTCCTGAGACTTGCAGGAGAGAATCTTGAAACCGTCCCTGTTATAAATATTCCAAAAGTAAGGAACGAGACTAGGTTTCTCCCTCAAGGTTTCTGTTATAGCAAGCAATAGTCTATTTTCTAACAAGCTCCAATTCTCTGACGAAATTTTCTTATCAGTCGAAGATCCATCTACGATTGCCGTTTTATAACATCCTTCGTTATACGCGCTCGATGTTTTCTGTTTTTACTATTATTGTTTGCAATAACAGTATCCTGCGTTCGGTCTCTTTTGGAGCATCCTGCTTTTTCTGAATTGCAGCGGGATGGCCGCGATTCTAGTGAAGCCGGCCGCTTAAACTCTGCTTCCTCTTGCTTTCGGGCGGGTTGGCCTGTTAGCTGTGAGGGTATTGAGCTAGGGCTAGGAGCTCCTAAAAGACCTGTCTCAACTCTTGAATTTAAGGGATTTTGTGCCTAGCGTGGCCCAGCAGCTGCATCCATCGACCACTCTTGTACTCGAGCCTTTGCTAGAGTAATAGGGTTATTCAGACTATTATTAATATTATCATTGCCGAAGTTCTCGCAAAAATTTTCCGCTGCTTCCGGGTGGTTTGGCCCAGTCACAACAGTCTTAAGCGGTGAACCTTCGGACGTTTGCTTACCAGATTGTTGTCTCCACTTCTCTACCACTCTACTCGCCCTCTTAAAGCGGAAGTAGTCCTCCTTGGACATTTCGTCCTTATCAGCACCTTCGAATTTCCTCAGCGTACGATACGCTTCCTTGACCTTCCGCTGATCGATCGTACCACTCGATGATGCAGTTACTGATGAAGCCGGTGTACTCGATGTGGCCCTTAGCCCTCCCAGCTCCTCTACAATAGTACTAGCACCACTCTTGGCATCCACATCAATAGAAGTAAGCTCTTCTACGATTCTTCTGGCTTTAAGGAGCCTATTTTTCTCCGTCGCCGTCAAATCGGATTTCTTCTCTAGCCGCCGAATATTTTGTTTTGCGTTCTTCAAAGAATGTTCCAAAAAATGTATGTACATATATTAAGCAAAATGAAGACGTTTTTATAAGGTTAGAAACCAAAAAAAAAAAAAAAACACGTGATTTTTGAAGTATAACACTTAACAAAGTGTTCGTTTATCACGTTTGGCAATTTTCAAAACAATTAACCACGTCCTTAAAGTAATTTTCATCTCAAACGCTTCAAATAAAAATATAAAAGTCACAAATTCACTTCCACCTCAATTGGTATCACACTAATTTTTTGACATAAAAAAACGCGTCAATTAACACTAGAACAACTAAACTAAAAGACTGATAATATTAATCTTAATAAAATTAAAACGTTCCTAAGCAAAATAACACAGTTTTTATTTTTTTTTAAATGTCAAATGTAACTCAAGCCTATATCTTTTTATTTATATGATCAAGTTTTATTTTTTTATATATTCGTCACATATTAATTAACTTATAGAACACCCGTGCTTCGGCTTACGCGGTCTGCCGAAGAATCCCAAAATCTCGTTGATTCCCTCAGATAATAATTTCTTGACATATTTGGCATCACTGTTTTTATTGACATCTCAAACTGTCAAGTACTTTCGTGAAGTTTCTCTTTATTTGTACTAGTAGATTTTCGTCACACTGCACTCCTCTTAAGCTTGTTCGTCGCGAACAAGAGATTCACTGTCGCCTCCATATGGCGTTAGTCTTTCAATGTGTACCATTTTAATTTACCTTTGTTACCGGAATATTTTTGGATTCGATACACTACATCGTTAATCCTTGTGATGCTCCGGAAAGGTCCCTCCCAATGAGTCTGTTATTTAGGGGACAAGCCTCGTTTTCATTGTGGGTTGTGCAGCAGCACTAGTTGACCTTCTTTGAACCCTTCAGTATTTGCTTGCAGATCATACCGAGCTTTCATCTTGTCGCTAGCCACATGAGTACGTCTCCTGATAAGCTCGTGTATATCAGCCAGTTCTTCTCTTTTCCGCGACATGTAATCGTCAGTATAGGTTATTTCTGGGACAACGCTTACTCCGTACATCAAATCTTCTGGAAACCTTAAGTTCGTACCAAAAACGGCTTTTGCTGGCGTGACTGTATACTCAGGGAAAAATGAGGTTGTAAAATCAACTGCTTTACTGTCGATTCACTGTAACTATTAATTTGGTAAGTTCCACTGTAAATACGGCAACGTGACGTACATGGTTAGTTCTTGTTCTTCCTTTCATATGCATTCTATACATGTAAAAAACGTGTGCGTGTGGTGCCGAAAAAAATGTTAAATGGATAATACCGAAGAGTACGAGGATGTTGAATACCCAACCATTGAAGAAGAAATCGATCCGGATGATGAACTTCTGGAACTTTTTTTTTTTTTTTTTAATACTTGAATTCATTTATTGAATCTTCTCATCTTAGGAGACTAACAATAAGTTTAAAAAATCTTAATCCTAAATAACTTTATTATACATAATTAATCTTATATATAATTTAGTGTTCAATGTGTCTCCAGAGTTAATAGGGACTTGTACATCCTAGGAGTTCAGTAAACGCGCAGAAGAACGCAGTTGTTGTACGTTCAGTCTTCTCACAAACATGCTGCCCGCCTAGCAGGATGTTTGAATGAAAAGAGCTCCATACAAATTTGCGCCAGTAGTTCCGGCTGCATGTGTAGCAGGAACAAGAAATATAAGAAAGAGTATGCGCCAGATACCGGCTGCATAGAGAAAAGTACGCGCCAGATACCGGCTGCATAGAAAAAAGTACGCGCCAGATACCGCCGGCTGCATAGAAAAAGTACGCGCCAGATACCGGCTGCATACAAAATTTAGAATTCAGTCAGCTTAACATAGCTAATTGCTAACGATATTCATAGCAGGACGATCCTTTCTTTTTAGTCTGGAGAAATTTTCTAAATTTTTTAACCTCCGTGCCAATGGATTGGGATGATACAGCAATCTTGCAACGTAACTTTGCTTGTATTTGTTGATTTCGTCTTTTACCAAGGGGATGCAAAGGTCCCGATGTATGTTTTCGTTCCGTATATACCATGGAGCACCTGTCATGATTCTTAGAATTTTTGACTGAGTCCGTTGTATTAGTTCAATGTTCGAGGAGCTGGCGTTACCCCATAACTGAATACCATATAACCAAATTGGCTTAATGATGGATTTATATAAAAGGATTTTATGTTCAAGTTTCAGACGGGACTGGCTCTTTATGAGCCAATATAGACTGGAAGCTTTTAGTTTAACATGCGTTTTTTTGGCTTCAAAATGCTTTCGCCACGTAAGCCGTCTGTCTAAATGAATACCTAGGTATGTGACGTTTTCAGATTGAGGGATTGAAGTGTTATTTAATGTGATAGCAGGCAATTACCTCGCCTAAGGGTAAAAGTAACCTGCTTGCATTTTTGTTCATTTACTTTTATGCGCCATAGCAGCAACCACTTTTCGATAGAGTTTAAATTAAGTTGAAGTTTTCGTGCCGCTTCTAGGGGACAACGACTACAACTTAAAACTGCAGTATCATCTGCGAAAGTAGATATGGTTGTGCAGCGATAATAGGTAAATCAGAGGTATACAGTAAGTACAGAAAAGGACTGTTATGTCTAATTCTAAAATGCCTGCTTTCCAGATACGAAATAAATGTTTTGTGGACGCTAAAAGGCAGTACGTGTTTAATTTTATTGATAAGGCCTTCATGCCATACTTTATCAAACGCTTGAGCAACGTCGAGAGAAACTGCTGTACAGTATTCACTTTGTTCGAAAGCCTTCCTTATTTCATTTGTGATTCTATTAACCTGTTCAATTGTTCCGTGGTGTTCTCGGGAACCGAATTGATGGACCGGAAATAAATTTTTTTCGGTTGCATAAGGTATTATTTTTGATAAAATTAGTTTTTCAAACAGTTTGGATATGCATGGTAAAAGACTGATGGGTGTATATGAAGAAGGCAATGTACGATCTTTTCCAGGTTTTGGAATCATGGTTATTAATGAGATTTTCGACTCTGATGGGTAATACCCATACTGAATTATAGCATTAAAAAGTCTGGTTATAAAGACAAAAGCTGAATTTGGCAGTTCTTTTATCATTTTGGGAGTTATATAATCGCACCCAGGAGCTTTTATGGGACATATCTCTTCAACTACACCCTTTACGTTGCTAATATGAAAGTTTAATTGCATAACATCGCTGTTTAATGGCAAATTAGGAGCAAGAAAGCCTTGAATAGGAGGATTGGGTTGAAAAACTGTGCTTAAGTGATTTGCAAAAGCATCAGCTTTTTTTTCATCACTTAGAGCCCAGTTCCCAAGGTTGGCTCTTATCGGCAGCTCACTCTCCACCGGAGTTTTAATACTTTTGCTAGCTTTCCACAAGGACTGTTTGCCGTTGTTATTAGGATCCAGTTTCGAGACAAATTTTTGCTGCTCTATATGTTCTTTATTTTTAAGCGCAGACCTCAGTTTAGAAGTAGAAATTTTTAAGTTTGCTTTAGAAGCGGGAGATCTATGTAGCTGCCATTCGCGCCTGAACTTTCGCTCCTCAGCTACGAGAAACTCAATTTCACTGTTGGTGGAAAAACTGGTTTTTGTATTTTTCACAACCTCATAAGGCGTTGAGTGTTCCGCTGCTGCGCAAAGGATTGAATTAAAAATGGCAACAGCATCCTCTATATGTTCCTCTCATTCTATCGAATAGCTCGTGTGAATGTGAGAACTTATATATTTCCTGTACCTAAGCCAGTTGGTCTTATATGAGGTTAGCTTCTTAAAGGTCTCTATACAATGATTTTTCTAAAAGGCAAAATAAGATTGGAGAATGGTCAGAAGAGAGAGCTAATTTTGTTTCTGCTGTGATTAGGGTTCTCTCGATGCCTCTTGTAATAGTAAAGTCAATGAGATCTGGTACTTTGCTTCGGTCGGCTGGCCAGGCGAAGCAAAATTGAAAGTGTGATTTTTTATAAGCATATTATATAATTGTTTCCCTTTTGGATTTACAAGACGAGAACCCCAACATGTATGCTTGGAGTTGTAATCTCCAGCAGCTAAAAGTCTGGTTCCCAAAGTGTCAAAGAATTCTTTGAATTGATTCTCACTAATTGCAAATCGAGGTGGGCAATAAACCGCCGAAACTATTAAGTTCTTAGAATGATTTTGTAGGCAAATAGAGGCAGCCTGAAGATAGTTTTTTGAAAAAGATTCTAAAAAGAAATGTTTGAGTCGATTACGAATTAAAATTCCTGTGCCTCCATGTGTTTTGCCATCAGGATGATTGGTTTTATGGAATTTATATCCAGGTATATAGAAATTATACTTATCAGTCAGATGTGTCTCTGAAACAAGCATAATATCAATTTCTTCTTTATTCAGGTAATGGGAAATTTCATTTTTGTGTTGGTTGATACCGTTTGCATTCCAGGCACAAATGTTTAATTTACTTATTTTTGAGCAATCAAAATTTAGAGGAGCTGGTTTTGAGTTTTAACTAACTCTTGAAGAGTTGATTGCATTAACATCATAAATTGATTCAATGTTTGCGTTAAGTTTGTAATTTGACTTTCTAAACTATTTTGTTGTGTATTTATTGTGCCTGATTTCAATGCACTTGAATATAAAACAGAGGGATCAGTGGGATTTGGATTGCCTTGTTGTTGGACAAATTTATGTGCAGTAATTACATTATGGTTTAAATTACGATTCACTTGTCTTTTCTCAGATATTTTTGCTTTAAGCTCTCTATAAATAGGGCAGCCCCTGTAATTTGCAGTGTGGTCTCCTTGACAATTAGCGCATTTTTTTAAATTAGCTTCATTTCGCAACTTGATTTTGCATTCAGAAATGTGGTGAAGCTCTCCACATGCAACACAGACAGCGTGTAGGGTGCAATATGACTTTGTATGCCCATACTCTTGGCAATTAGTGCACTGTACCGGGCCATTTCGTTTATGGGGTTCCTCTACTACTACTCGGCGGTGAAGCAAGTATTGCAGCTTATAGATTGGATGAATCTCACTCTTTTTTAATTTGACAGAGTTAGGGTGAAGATCAACCTTAAACATTGGTTGAGGAACTTTTTCTTTGTTTAAAATATTGATTACAGATTTAGGAACGAAATTTTTTTGTTCCAACGCTTCTTTAATTTCTTTTGGGTCAACTGACGATTCGATGCCCTTAATGACAACAGAAATACCTTTGCTGCTTTTCGGCTGGTATGTGTAGTATGAGTTTTTGTTGTCATGAAAGTTTTTAGCGACAGTAAGAAAATTATCCTCAGTTTTTACTTGAGTCTTCGTTTCATGAAGATTCCCTCTTGTTAGGGGGACTGTAAAAAAGTTATCGTTCCCAATAAGCTGAGTTAATGATAACACTAGAGAATTCGAACTGCGTTCACGCAAGTAAATTGGGGGTGGTTTAAAGTTTTTAGGTGGTGGAGTAGGATTTTTATCGCTTGTATCGCTAAGCTCACCTAATGCAGCAAATCGATTGCCAGACAAAAAATTTGTTATTGTTTCTGTTTTGTTGGTTTTATTTTTTTTGGAATTGCTTAAGCCATGTTTTTGTGGGCTAAGCTTTCTTTTTGAATTCATGGTCATGTATCGATCAATGCCAGTTTGAACTTTTTTGTTTACTTCTGTGGTTGTTGTTTTTGGAATAGCACCATTATTAGCATTTGTTTGCATTGTTGTAGAATTGTTTACATTTGCAGCATTGGTAACATGTTGCAAACTCTCTTTATTAATAATGTTGCTATCAGAAGACAGCGGCATATTAAGATTAGGCGATGAGCATTGTTTGCTTCTTGAATTTTCGGAATTTGTTTGCGTTTGCGTAGAAGGTGAGGAACTTTGCGTAGATGTTGTTAAATTATTTAAATTAGACAGCGCACTCGCTGCGAGTGAAAAATTTTTTATTGCAGATGTGCTAGTGTTATTTTGATTTAAAGCATTTTTATGAAATTGCGCGGGAGAGCGTGCTGGAGTCGCAGTGCTTGTAAAACCGGTTTGGTTTGTATTGTGAACCGGTGGGGGCGAGCGTTGAACACTCATAGGCATTCAAGCTCTTGTAAATTTATAAGCATTATTTTACACTCAACTTTTGTAGTGAAATGTACTTCGTGTGAATTGAAAAATTTTTTGTAGTATACTTATAGGCCTGAATAACACTGTGCAACAAGAAAAAATTTCCCGAATGAGTCCAACGGGAAATGAAAGTAGACCATTAGTATATCAAAACCCTCAAAGGGTTTTCCGAAGTTAGCTCTTATTCAATTTTTATAGCCTCTTGAAGTTAGCGTGTTTTTGACCATTTTGTGCGTTATAGTGGTCTATATGAGCTATTTAGAGTGCTTAGACACAATCAGATTGTATTGGTATATTCACAAAAGTTGTTCAGATTTACAGTGACTACAATATTGTTATATGTTGTTAGCGAAAAAAAACGTGTCCCTGCAAGTTATGCTGAAAAAAGTTTGAAAAAATTAATTTTTTTAAGTGTTTTTTTAAAAAACGTCTAGAAAGGAAATATTTTTTTGGCATAATAAGTTCACAAAACTTATTTATCGTATTCTTATGAACATTATTGCCGAACATAGTTAAGCGATATCACCAAGTTTGAACTTACTGTTGGACAAATATTGAGTACACCTTTGTTAAAGGGCCCACTGATTTACAAAATCTTTCAGCAGACGGCTGTAATTGAATAATATTTGTAAATCGCCTGAAATTTTTATTTCACCTCAAACATTTTATTCACCACAAATATTTTTATTTCACCACAAATTTTTTTTTACCACACAATTATTTTGTACACCCAAAAAGACTTTCAACTATATAAAGAAATAAATAAAAAAAAAATGATTTTTTAAACATTATATTTAAGTTGTTATATATACACTGTGGAGATAACAGAATTAATTAATAAGCTAATCTAAAAGTTTTTACAAACGTTATTAAATTAATACAAAATATTTCTTCAGTTTATTAAACTTATTTAAAAATTTCTTTTCACTTTATTAATTTAAAAAATTCACAAAAAAAACGGTTTAGCAAAACTTTATCTTCTTCTTTTTTAAAAAAGACAATAAGAAAAAATATCACAAAGTTGACCTTGAATGTTGATAAAGTAAAAGAGAAAAAGTTAAGAGATTTAACGATTTAAGAGAACATGTAAATGATTTTTTCTTGAAGAGTATCCACTAACAACAAATATTTTTCTTGTGGGATAAAAATTAAATAAAAATTGTAAGTGAAGAAAGAGAAATTATGAATGGAGTAATAACAATCGATTAGCTAGAGCAATTAAAAAAATATTGAAATGCACTCATTAAAAAGTTGAGCATAAATTTCGAATAAATCCAGCTTATTTTAGTTACAGCTCATCCAATTGCAGTCTTGTTTTTTTTTATACATATCTTTTTAATTTTTAATTGGGTTTTTCTGAGAACTTTATTTCAAAACGTTGCTTAACCTCCTTCATAGACTGATATAATTTTTCTTCAAAGCACTAATAGATCGTATAGAACTCATTGATTTAATGAAAATGTTAATTAACTGAACAAAAACTCATTTATATTTTTAATTTTTTAAATATTTTCATTCATAGTTTCATTAAAAAATCATTAAATCAATGAAAAAAATTTTATTTCGAGGTTAATATGCTAAAAGTTTTAGTGATTTTTTTTATTTACATTTTTTGTTCTAAAATTATTGAATTTTTTTGTTAAACTGAATAAAAATTTTGAAACAAATATAATGAAAATTTAACATTGATTAAGATTTCAACGCTGGATATGCCAGGGGTAAAACTTTTTGGCGGACACGACCCCTTTTCGACAGGGAATTGAAAATTAATGTTTTCTATTGCAAAACGATTTTTATTGAAAAATATACTTTTTTTAAAAAAAAGTACATTTTTTGATTTTTTGAAAAAAGTGCTTACTTTGAAAAAGTACTTGTTTGAAAATGTACTTTTATGTGGGAGGTGTTACGCCCCTTTGTCCAATCAAGATACAAGCAGTGGCCCATAGTAGTTTCCGGAAAAATTTTCACACAAATAATGAATTTTATTCATTAATACTTTCATAACGATTGGGCTTAAATTAATGAAAAAAATCACATACCTAATTAAAAATTTCATTGGGGAATGAAACCATTCATTAGAATTGATTTAATGAAACATGTATAAAAAGCCTTGTTATTACCTAAAAATCATCTGCAAAGCTTTGTAATTTAATATGTATAATAAAAAATATATAGTTAAAAATACACGATTTTTAGAGAAAATAGCAAACAAAACGCTCATAAAAACTGGAAAAGATAGAACAAAAAAGAAATTAAAATCCCAAAAACTATTAAAATTAATAGATTTAAATATCTAAGGCCAAAAATATTTAATACAAATTGTTTAATTTTTATATTGATTTACTACATGTAAAATATATATGGGAAAATTTGTCCCAAAACATCCCAACTTTGAAAGGCTAGAACTTAACAATACGAGCTAACTTTTAAAAACCCTTTGGGGGTTTTTGCCTACTGATAGTCTATTTTCATTTCCCGTTGGTTTCATTCGGGAAAGATTTAGTGACCCAAAATTTGTTGCACAGTGTAATTTATTCAAGTAGGTACAGTACGACAAGAGAAATCTTTTGTAATGAGAAAAAAACAGCAACAAAGTTTACAGATGTCTCAGCTTTTGTTTGTTGGTGTTTTAATCACTTAATAATGCGCCAAAAAAAACATCTACAGCAAAAGCAATCCAATTTAACCCAATAAGAGGAAAATCAGTTTGAAACTTTGCTGGACTTGATGTTTTTCAGATGCAAAATTTTATACACTTTCAGATAAGATACTTGCCGAATTTTAGAACTTTGTGTTGCTTGAAAGAATTAAAAATTTATAAAAGTATAAACGCACTTGTCACTTTTTTCCAACTTTTAGGTAACAGAGTTGCCAGACTGATACTTTTGAAAGTTTTTAAATAGGAAAATTTGTTTGCCTCCTTGGAATGTAGGTACTTTTGTATTTTGTGAAATAATCATACACATACATTCATAGAGCATCAAAAAATTGATAGCGTCGTCGTTATGTGCTTATGTTGTATTTTTTTATTCTGTAGATCTTAAAAATATTTGTATTTACATATGAATGTAAAAAATTTGTCAACTTATGAGCTTTAAATAAAGTTTTTAAAAGTATAACCGTGTTACAATTATTTCAGAAGGAAGCCAAAATAAATACAAAATCAAAAGTAAGTATTACTTGATTTAAATGCTAATCACTGTCAAAAAATCAATAGTACAATAAATATTACTTGATTTGATTTGATCATTAGTTTTTCACTGTCAATTCAAGTAATTTCGCCCTTGGCTCTAAATCGTTACTAATATCTATTGAATCAACAGTGAAAGTTATCGTTTTTCCCTGAGTGTAGTGGTATCGTGCATTGACGAACGATAAGCCATCAGAAACATTGGTAGACGCTCATCCCAATATTTTTGTCCTATATCGACAACTTCTTTCAGATGCTCCTCTAAAGTACGGTTGAACCTTTTGACCATGCCATCGGACTGAGGATGCAATGCTGTGGTACGTGTCTTCTGTATCACTACATTACATATATTTAATATGTGTGTGTAACATTTTGCAGACCATATTTTCTAAACTAATTTGAGGTCGCTGAGTCCGAAAATCGCATTTTTTTTTCGCGAGATAATCGACTTTTTCGATTTTTGAGGTTATAGCTCCATTTTTTCGAAAATATTTTGAGAAACCCAATTTCTATCGAATATGTTTTCCACTATTATAGAGAAAAATTCCTAAACTTCCAACAAGTGTACCAATATCTAAGATCCAATTCAAATTGGCTTATAGCAACGAAAAGTTCATTTTTATAGTAGTTTCTTACACTTTTTCGTGTTTAAGCCAAATTAAACACGTTTTTTTTTGTCAGTAGCTTATACAAATATATATTTTTTATATTTTAGTTCAAAAGTGTATTTAATTGCAAATATTTGAAGTTAAATATTAGCAAAATCGGATAATTTTTTAAAAAGTTATGAAGGTTTTAGTGAAATAAGACCATTTCGATTTTCATAGAAAAAATTAAGTTTTTCAACAAAAATTTAACAAATAATTTGTACTTTTTCATAACTCCCAACCATATTAATAACTAGCTGTGTTTTTGTGGACTCTTTATCTGTGCTTTTTCTAATCACATTAATTTATCTGGGAAAAGTTAAGCGCATTTGTTGTTGCTTTCTCATACTTTTTTCAGAATCTGCTTACACAAGCCCAGATAAAGTGTCCACAAAAACACAGCTATTTTTTAAAAGCTTATGAATTGCACAGTGACCTTAAAAAGCATTTCTACAGTTGGCAGAAAATTTTATTACAATAATTAGCTTTTTACGACAGTTCATCTGTGCTTGTGTAAGCACATTCTAAGAAATGGGGCTGTCCATAAACTCCGTGACGCTAAAATTCGCTAAAATGAACCTCCGCCCCCCCTATGTGACAAAAAGTGACGCTGGACCAGGGGGCGGATTCTGTAACTGTGAAAAAAATCGGTGTACACAAAATGAGAAAACTCATCTTCACAACAAGTTTACATTTTTTTATTTCATGCGATTCTGTAAACTCAAATGTACACTGTTGTGCTGAATGAAACTTTAATTTGCTGAATGAAAATTTCAAGGCGCTGAATGACATTTTAGAGCTGTCAATGATGAAATAGTGTTACATTATCTTGAACTCGTACAAACTTGTTTCTTTAAACTTAATACTCAATTATTTTTCTTGATACTAAGGGGCCTATTCTGGAAAATTGACAATAGTCAACCAGTATTTTTTAAATTTTGTGTGGTTGTTGTAGTTTTCTAATTTTTGATTGAATAAAAATCAAAATTTGTCAAAGAAATTGTCAATATCTAAAAAGCAACTGACAATTTTTATCAAAACTTATTATTTTTGAGCTTCAAATTTTGTTTTGAAACACAAAAATAACAACGAACACATAGAAATATTAAAAATACTGGTTGACTATTGTCAATTTGCCATAATAGGGTTGTAAGTGCTGTATTAATCGATTGATATATATTGAAAAAGAAAACAAAGCGAACTTGTTTATTTTGAATAGTTAACGAATATTTGTTCACAAGCTTTTAGTGTAAAATAATTTGGCACGACTAGACTTTCGGGGCGCCAAGATCTTACAATGCAGTTTTGATTTACTCATTGAGAAAATAACATTCACCGAAGGAATAATCGAGATAAACAAAGTTAAAAAAAGCTTAACACATTATACACCAAATAAAAGGTTGTCGCGTCAGCCTTACATATATACTGTAGACCCTGCTTAATTAACCCCTTTTTAATTGACTTCCCCGGATAATTGAACTAAAAAAAGCCTAGTGAAACTGTCCTCATTGAAAAAGGCATCCAAATCCCCTGTTAATTGATTCCCACTTAATTGATAGGAAGAAAATGATTTCCAAATGAAAAATACATGTAAAATACCTCTTTTAAAAGATCAACAATATAAAAAGTAACAAAAATTTTACTGATAGAAGCATCTGAACAGTTTTCAATACAGCTCAATAAAGATTTTAATCCTACTCCGAACTGGCTAGGCAAAGGCAAACCCGTTAAGGTGTCGTCTTTCGTAAAGCCCATGGAGAAAATCCTAAGAAAACGTAAAAGGAGCAAATGATTTCCCGTAGGGTTTTTCAAAGGGTTTTTAATCAAGCTGATATTTTTACTGCCAACGAAAGTGGATTTTGCTTTACTGAATAACTTTTTATACGCATACAATTACAAAATTGTCCCAACATTTTTCTATAGAAGTAACCGTAAGTGAGATATTTGCAAAATAAACTGATTTTCGAAACCTTTTCAGGCCGGTCATGTGCTTAGGCATCCGATTCAGCACGGCAGACTGGTAGACTCGTAGTAAACATATCCTTATCTATCAATTTCCATGTACATTTCCATTACACCTAGTTTTTCCAAATTTATATGCTCAGCTCTACTACGCACATACCCGTATTTTATATTAATTTTCATTCTTTTATTTATGTACCTATGACTCACTCGATCAATTATCCGGGATTCTTTTAATTGATCAGTCGGATCAATTAAGCGGGCCCCGGTTAATTGAACCGAAAGGTTTGCATTTTTCATCAAGTCAATTAAGCGCGGTCTGCTATAATATCTTTGTTTCCTCTTAAAAAGGGAATTTTTAGAGTAAATTACGGATTTAAGAAAAAAAAAGTATGCAGAAAGACCGGGTTGAAAAAAAAAATTTAGTTTTATTTATTTATTTAAAATATCTTTAGAATGGTACTCGAATCAATCAGGTCGGTGAAATATTGACAAAAATATAGTCAAATTTCCTTATAGGTTTTGTAAAGTGGAATATTTTTAGAAAAATTGATAACTGGATAATTTAAATTTATATCGATAATTCCTTCGGGGAATCTTGTTTTCTTAATGAGTACTTCAAAACTGCATTTTCAGATCTTGGCACCCGGAATATCGTAGTATCCCCAATATTTTTTTTGACACTTTATAGTAACGAATAAAAAATAATCGATTCTCTAATGAATGTACATCACTATTGAATAGAAACAATAATAAAGAAAACAAAATTAATTTGCTAAGTCTGGATTTACACTAGGAAATTTTTTTGAGAAATTCTTTCAGCTTCTTAGCAAGAGGGGAAAAACGTAAAGAGACGAGTACACAGTTTGCATTACTCGGAAATTCTCTTTTGTTCTGTTCATTATTTGAAACTTTTTGACATTGATTTTTATTTTCATTCGTTTGTCGTTTGACATATTGCTTATGACAATAAATTTTAAAAAATAGAGTCTTTTTAAATAGAAAATTTAGAAAAATATTAAAAATTAATTCATCGTAAAACGACAAGATTGGTGTTGGCAATATAACTCCACGAGTGGCCAAATAATTCCTTTAACCTTTTGGAGATTCGAAAAGCTATTGGGGTAGCTCGAAACCAAAAAGGAAAAAATTAGAACTCGCTCCACATGTGAAGTGCATCTCCAAACTATGTATCATCAATAAGTTTTATTTGTTCTAATATTATATTTTAATTTTGAAGTCCGGGTGCCTAGTGCTTACGTTCCACCAACCAGGTATTTTTTACCTAGTTCTGGCAAATGTAACCTACGCGCAAAATTGTAGGACAGAAGTTTGTTTAGCTCGCTAATTTTACATAATACATTTTGTTCTGCTCCATAAAAATACCAGACATAAGGATCAACAATGACTTTCAAATGGAGTAGTGAGTTAACGGAAAAGCTAATAAAGTTGATTCAGCAACATGTCTGCATTTATTGCGTAAAATCGCAAGGCTATTTATATAGAACAAAAAAAGCTGAAGCATATAACAATATTGTAAGCGAATTAAAAGGAACCGACAATGAAATAAGTTTAGACGGCGTCAAAAAGAAATGGAAAAATTTGCGCATCCAGTTTGTGACAGAGCAAAAAAAAATTGCGAAGTCCAAAAAAAGCGGAGCTGAGGCATGCGATATATACCAGCTAAAGTTGTGGTGCTTCGACTAGTTGTCTTTTTTGTCACAACACACGCAAGTCAAACATGGTACAGCAAATATAGAGGTATATTTCGTCATATGAAATGCAAAAAGGCGTAACAGCATTTTTTATTTTTTTCACAAATGAAGCAAAAAACGTATCAAAACTTGTTTGTTCTTTTTTAAAAAAAAAAAAAATTTTAAAAACCTTTGGGAGCTATAGTAAACTTCAGCCAGAATTATATTTAAACTCGTATTCACTACTAAGAAAAAATTTTTAATCTTATTAGCCCATTGGAGAAACCAACGATTCCCTCTTGGATGACGACTATGAGAGAACGAACAGCTTGGTAAATCTAAAATGAGGGTTCCTTAGATTATTTAATTGACTAATTTATTATTTCATTATTTTCAATAAACAGATGACGGTATCCGTAATACCGATAACTCTTGGCTGTCTAAAGAAAACAGCCAAAGCAGCTGCAATAAGGAAATAAGGTTAAACAAAAACAGTCAAGAGACAATAAAAAAAGCAAAGGTGATAATTTTAAATGATTTTCACAATTTTAAATGATTTTAATGTGCTTTTCATTTTTATAATTGGTCTTGTCATGAATAAATATTCTCGAGCAATTTTTTCTCAGACAGCTTTTAAATCTCCATTGCAGTCCGAGTAAAAAACTTTTGAATATGAATTTGAATTTTTAACATAAACAATAAAATTAAGACCTTAGTGGTCTTAAATCCTTAATAGAAAAACGCAAGGCAAATGAAAAAAAAATATGCATGGTTGGGGGCTTTGGGTACAAGCCAAATGGATGAAATTGATGCCGAAGACCAGCAAAGTGCTTCATGTCAGGTGCAGTGCCTAATGAATGAGCTGGTGGAAAAATCTAAAAATAAGTCCTTGGCACCGTCTACCTCAGCGTCAGCCCTCTCATTGTCAAATGAACAGTATAATGCTGAGGAGTTGGAAATATGCATTGAAACGTTGGTTGATGAAGACGAGATTAAACTTTATCACCACTTACGCCATAAAAAGGCGAAAATAACGCCCAATGAAAACACGATTTTTGAAACCCAACACAAAATATTTAATATGCAATAAGCAAAATCGGTTTGAGTTCAATTTTCCATTAGTTCCGAGTAAAAAAAATCTTTAGTTTTTATGTAAAATAACTCTTTCGTTTTTGGACATTATTAAGGTCTAAATAAGCATTAACAAAATATTTAAAACCGTATCCAGAACAAATCGAAATTGGAGCTCAAGCCTATTTTGCTTAAGTCGCCTCAAGCAGTTTTTCCTTCTTTAGAAGTAGAAAAGTAATTTTCAAATCACTGCGTTCAACAAAGTTTTTCTTTATTCGTTCGTCGAAAAGTAACAAATGATGTAAAGCATTTCGAAACTGTTAAATGAAAAGGCTGAATCTTGTATATATCCAATTTCAAATGTACCTTATCTCTTATTTTTATCTCTTTTAAAAAATATACTCCATAGATAATGTAATTAAAACGACTGAATAAGAACACAAAAATTTTGTCTTTATAATATTTGCGTTTTTTATTCAATACTACAAGATTTTATTACAGGAATATAGTAAAAAATTTACAACAAGGGAAACGGAAAAGTATCGATACTGATTTTAAAGCGGTTGTTCTAAAAACATTGGCTAAATCACCGGCTATTATTATAATTTGGTTGACGTTATTTTTGCCTCTTTGTGAACATATTTCACTTAAAAAAACTATTAGTATCACTTTCTATTTAATATCGTGTCCTTCATTACAGCTAATCCAACTTGCCTTCTTTATTGAAATAGGCCATAAAATCCTGCCGAATTTGTTCTGCCTCACCCTTTCGAGGGTTGTATAATTTGTATTCATCTGAAATGGAAGTGCAGCTTTCTGCAGGTTTTTCGACACTATTTATGTAGTTGGAATCATTTTCAAAAGAAAGTTGTGAAGAACACAACAAGCGAAAGTGATTAATTCAACAGTCTCTACTTTTAACTGAATTTTTGTAAGGAAAATTCTGAACCTATTAGACAGTATACCAAACGCATGTTCAACAACATGTCTTCCACGTGAAAGCCTCCTATTGAACATTTTTTTATGGTCGCAATTCGTGTGATACGGATATGGCGTCATAATATCCTTCTGCATGGGAAACGCATCGTCAGCAATTATAACATAAGGAAGCAGCGCTCCCTCCTGGCTTCTCTCCATGGCTTTATCCACAGTTTCTTGGGTCTTGGAGCGGGCAATGATAAAGCTCCTCCACATGGATCAATCAATCCTACATTTTTAAAAATTTATTTCGAATAAAAGAATATTTAATTTTAATGCCACAAACAGCTCTGTGAAGTAATTCCAATGAAATAACGCAAAACAATTAAACGAAGCACTGCACAGAGCCACCACAAACCTATGATGATGTCTTCTTTAACACTATTGTCCGAGTTTATATCAACTGCATCTTTAGTGCATTCTAAAATCACTTTAATTAAATTGTATTTTGCCATTTTTTTTTTTTGTTTTTGAACTAATATTAAATAAATTAAATTTGAGTTCGTATTTGTTTATTTTTTATTCAATTAAACATTTGTTGTGACGGATTGAAGGTGTGGTGATGGGGTTGTTTCTTTTTTTTATGACGTCTGCTAGTACAAACAAATTTTAATGTTTGTGTGTAAACGCAAAAGAAATTCACAAAAGAGAATTGACAAAAATTTCTTTCATAGAATTTCCTAGTGTAAATCCGGACTAATACGATTTAACATTTTGCGTCGATTAAGGAATAGAAGGTTCAGCTCCTTCCACTACTCATACCGAGAATGAGCGCCATTAACACCTTCAAATCTAAAAATTAAACAAAGCAATTAAAATAGCAATCAAAACGCAATAAAACAACTTACTTGTCTTAGGAAAACGCTATGTTACTTTCCATATAATTTAAAATGTATTCTTTTTACTCTTCTCTCGCTTTTTATTTTTGAATTATCAGACATTTTCATCACTCAATTTGAATTTTCACTCAATGTTTGCACTGCGTACACTTTTTTGACGTAAAACTTCATTTATCACCGTTACAGAATCGCATACTTTGCGTTTTCACGAATTTTCGTGTACACTGAGTTCTTCACAGTTACAGAATCCGCCCCCAGACCCCCCCTAGCGCCATGTGAGGGTTACCGAAATCCCCCCTTTCCATATTTTTTTTATGCATATACCAGTGCAAAAGTTTTTTAAGTTGCCTTTTGAGCACATTTTCACGTACAATGCTGAATAGCAGAAAAAAATTCTCATTATAAGTTTCTATTTATACTTATTCAAATTAATGTATCGAGCCCTAACCGCCGTTCGGGCAAAGGATAAAGGTAAAACCTGATCCAATGAAGCTAAATTTTTTTCAAATTTCTCTTTATATCCCCTAACATTCTTATTTGTACATTTATTTCTATAATCAGGCCTAACACTGAATACACTGTTGATTCGATGACACTAGCTTACAGCCAAAATTCCTAGTGAATGCCATTATTCATTTTATATGTAGAATGGGCTGCTGATTCCGAAAATCACATTAATTTTTTTTTTCTTTCGTGTCGTTCTCGAAATATCGGTCATTTTCGGTTTTTGGACCAAAAAAAAAAAGATAGTTTCATTTAAATACATATATCTCAAGAACCAATATTTGCGTTTAAATATGTTATATGTCATATTAAAGGTACCTACAAATGATACTCACACCACTTCTTAGTTGGTTTGTTAGTTTCGGAGAAATACATTGATTTCTAAGAAAAACATTTTTTTTTTTTTTCGATAAAATTAAGAAAAAATCAAAATCAACTTCAAATTTATACAAGAAAAAATAACTTTTTTATAGTATATATTTATAAAGAAAATAAGATACCACTTAAGAAAATCGATGGAAAAATGCAAAAGTTGTATACAATTCATTGATAAGTTACCAAAATGCGTTTTTCCCTATTTTTCCTTTTTTTACAATAAACTGTTCGACCATTTGAAAGTTTTTGTAAATCACATGAGAAAATCCAAAAAATTCCTAAAGTAGGCGTTAAAAAAAAAGTACCCATGTCTCGTCGTTTTTCTCCAGCACGTCAGATTTTTTTTAATCCACTGAACATGAAAAAAACGAAAATAACGCATTCTTGTGTTAAATCGATGTATCTAATTATATCATCTCTGGTATCATGTGTTCAGTAAACTTATGCAGGATATTGCGAGGAATATTTTTGTAGAAAATTAACCCTCTAAAACCCTCAAATGTGGGTCATTTTGACCCCCACATGTAGGTCATTTTGACCTACTTGTGAGGGTTTTAGAGGGTTAAAATTGTTTACAAAAATATTCCTCGTAATATCCTGCATCAGTTTACTGAACACATGATACACCTCAAATGTAAGGATCATATATGCAGTTAAATTTATCGACTTAACACCACAATGCGTTATTTTTGTTTTTTTCATGTACAATGAATGGATTAAAAAACTTCAAAAATCGTTTAAAAAAAATCTGACGTGCTGGAGAAAAACGACGAGACACGGGTAATTTTTTTTTAACGCCTACTTTAAAAATTTGTTGGATTTTCTCATGTGTTCTACAAAAAGTTTTAAATTATCGAACAATTTATTACAAAAAAACGAAAAAAATAGGCAAAAACGCATTTTAGAAATTTATCAATGAATTGTATACAACTTTAACATTTTTCCATCGATTTTCTTAAATAGTATTTTATATGCTTAACAAATATATAGACTATAATATAAAAGAACAAAATGATTTTTAAAATTTTTTTTTTCTTGTATAAATCTGCAGTTGATTTTGACTTTTTTTTAACTTTTTCGGAAAAAAATATTTTTTTTTTCAGAAATCAATTTATTCCTCCGAAACTAACGAACCAGCCAAAAAGTAATGTGAATATAATTTATAGGTAATTTAATTACCTTTAATATGACATATAATTCGATTAAACACAGACATTAATTCTTGAGATATTTGTATTTAAAAGAAACTATCTTTTTTTTTGGTCCAAAAACCGAAAATGACCGGTATCTCGAAAACGACACGAAAGAAAAAAAAATAATGCTATTTTCGGAATCATCAGCACATTTTACATATAAAATTAATAATGGCATTCAATGGGAAAAAATTTTTTAATCATTTGTAAACTATTTGTAAACTATCGTAAGAACCACGGAATTACTATTATTGAATTAAAAAATTATTGAATCAAATAACGATACTTCTCTGACAACCAAATCGTAAAAAATTAAGAAAATTAGATGTTCTTATACCTTTCAATGTTCTTATACCTTTCAATAACTTAAGATTATTTTTTTTCTTTTGAAAAATAGGTTATTTTAAACGCCGTCCCGTGACGCTTGCTGGAACCCCCTCTCCCCCCAGAAGCGTCACGGAGTTAATGGACAGCCCCAATCTATAGGAAAGCAACAACAAATTAGCATAATTTAACACGGATAAATGTGCTAAAGACAAGCACAGATAAACATTAGTTAAAAGCACAGCTATTGATTAAGAAATTATAGAAATTGTATGTTTTCAGAAAAGGCGTTTTGATCTCGTAAAAAATATCGATTTACATTATTTATTTAAAACATTAATCATATTTGTTTGTATATTATGATCTTAAGCGGTAAAAAAATAGCAAATATATTTGTGTTATAACACTTCTATTTTGAAAAATTGTTCTTACTCGTAAAATAATTAAGGTGAGACTACCACAGAAATATTATCAAATATTATCAAATACATCCCAATGTGTATAAAAATGCCCAGCAAACCAAACGTTCCGATTTCGTAACGAAACTGTTACGACGAGTCGGTAAACTTTTCCGATTTCGATACCGAATTCGTTACGAAATCTTTACGAATTTTGTATGAGAGGGTTGACACGACTTCGTAACGCTTTTTCTTTATGAATTCGTAACGCCGTGTCTTTACGAAATCGTTACGAAGTGTAGGTACGAATTCGTAACGCCGTTTCTTTACGAATTCATAACGCCGTGTCTTTACGAATTCGTTACGAATTTTCGGAACAAAATCGTAACTTCGTGTCTTGTTCTTCCTATTTTTATTTCAGTTTAATTTAGTATGTAATATATAAATGTGTGTGTGTTTTCTAAAGACATGCATGTATCCTTGTAAATTTCCCATCATACGTACATATTTCACAGTATTTTATAATAACAAAATGTTGTTATTTTGTCTGTGAAATATATATTTTATTGAGCATATGATTGAATATTGACGTAAAAATTTTTTCAAACAAAATGGAAAAAAGAAAGAAAGTGCTTAAATATTGTTTAGATAAATCTTAACGAAATAGTTACGAATTCGTATCGAAATGTCGGAAGAGTTCCGACTTTGTTCCGACAAGTCTAAAGAAAAATTGATATGAAAAATCTTTACGAAATAGTTAAGAAATCGTAACGAAATGTCGGAAGAAAAATTTTAAAAAATTATTACGACGAAACGTTACGAACTAGTTACGAATGCGAAAGAGTTCCGACTTTGTTTCGAGTGAGTCGGAATTCCGACAAAGTCGTAAGGTTTGGTTTGCGGGTCGGATAAGGCTCCGTTATGAACCCGTAACGTACATCAAAAACGACTTCAAACCGGATTTGTTTTTAATAATGTTAATGCTGTTTTAATAAAAAAAATCTTTTTGAAGCACTGATTAGCGATTAAAAGAAAAAATTATAAGAAAAAAATAAAGAAAAAAAAAAATATATAAAGATCTGCCTATGATAGGATTCGAACCCGGGTAGATCCGCAGTGACGGACCCGTTTCGAATCCGGAACGTACGTAAAAACGAATTTAAACCGGATTCGCTTTTAAAAATGTTAATGCTGTATATTTACAAAAAAAAAAAACGTTTTTATTAACAAATAAAATGAAAATAAGAAAAAAAGGAAGAAAAAAAAGGGTAAAAATTAACCTGTGGTAGGATTCGAACCTGGGTAAATCCGTTTCGAACCCGTAAATACTTCAAATACGAACTCAAAACTAATTTGCTTTAATTAATTTTTTATTTGCTTTTTTTATTTTTTATTTTAATGCTTATGGTTTTGTGTAAACGTTTTTGATTCCAAATTTGGGTAATACTTTTATCAAAAAAAGGAAAGATAAAGAACACAGAATATTTATAAAAAAAAACAACAGAAATCTGTTTAATATAGAATCATTATATCATAACATATCTCGACATCAGATAAGTCTACATCGCATAGGTCAAAAGCCTAGTTGTCTAAAGTCTACTGTTCGTAAATTAATACCCTGGGAGCCCGGGTTCGACTCCATGTTGGTAGTACATTTTTTTTTTTTTAGTTAAAAATAAGCGCTTCAACATTTTCTTTTTTATAAACAGCATTAACATTATGAAAAAAGAGAACCCGTTTTGAACTCATAAACTCGAATTCAAAACGGACTCGCTTTTTTTGGAGGAATTTCTTCCGCTAACGGGTCAGTAACGGATCCGTAACCGATTCCGTAACGGATAAAAAGTACGGAAATATGAACCCGTTACGGATTTGAAAAGGGTCCGTTTGACACAGTGGGATAGCTTTCTTATGTATTTTATACCAATTAATGTAATTAAAGCTTTTCTTATTCTATTGCGAAATATTTTTATAAACATTTAACATTTGCACATAAGCCAAAGAAATTCACCAACAATGGCTAAAATTGGAAAAAACTCTGGCAACCGGAAAAAATATTCGACATTATCGTAATAGGGGGATGACCAAAGAAGATCTGTTAGGGGGAGAAGTAAGAGGTCGTAATAGGGGGATGGCGAGACGGGAAAGTTTGGCAGGGTAGCGAGAGGATGTAAAATTTAGGGCTTAGGCGAGCGGGGTATTTTTACAGAGTTTCAGAAGGTACGTGGAATGACAAAACGTCAAAAGTCCATGGTGAATGCTAATCAATGTAAACAATCGAAGCATTTTTTGTTCTTTATAAATATTTGTAAACAAATTGCTGTGACATTGCAAGTTATCAAGTATATAACTTCTTAAATTATCATTTGACCATTTGCCTATATTTGAGGAAGTTTCAATTTTGGATTTCAATTAATACCCTAAACAAGAAAATCTTGATAATCACAGAACCACGTTCACACCTTTTACTTGGATGAGTCATCTATCATTTCAATAACACTTTTTTGGCGTTTACCAAATCGCGACACTACTTTCACTTTTTTCAAATATATTTTTATATATTTCGTTATTTAAATTTTTTTTAAAACAATTGAGACGAAAACATTTTTGATTTTAGCTTTCATTTGTGAGAATAGGGTCTATTTAAGATCTATTATTTACATTTAGCAGAAATTAATTGAAATTGTAAAATAAAATCAGCTGTTTTTGTGAATTCTGAAAAAATACTTCTAAAATCTTTAGAATTTTTGGGATGTTTGACAAAATCCACAACATCAGGCCACGTTTTTAAGGTGGCTGTGATGAATTTCACCAAAAATTAAAGATACGTCAGGGAAAATTAATGCGTGAATTCAATACTAATAAACGATTTTTTCATAGTGTTTGTGTGGCCGAAAGTGTTGCCAGGTTCAATTAAAACGCTTTCGCCTCTAGTTCTCTATGATTTTCACTCTCCACACGAAAATCTTAATTTTTGGTGATGGTGATGTGGGAGTAAGTTTTTGAAAAATTATACTGATGTGACGAATTTGTGTGAAAAGAACTATTTCACATATTTTTTGCTTTTAAACGTTAAGAAACCTTTCAAGAACTAGTAAAATTTGTATAGTAAAAAAATTAACTTTAAAAAATTGTGTAATTTTTTACTTTTTTGATAAAACTGAGTCTTCGTTTTCATTATTAAGGGCCGTTAATGACTACAGTATCTTATAAAAACCTTAAGTAATGTTACACTATTTCGTGCAGCAGTGCTCTACTCAATATTGTTTTTGAAGAAAAATATTATTCATTTCAATAAAAACTATTAAAATCAAAGAGATCAAACTTGTTGTTTATGTTAATTTTGGTAATAAATATTTCAATTTAATTAAATCATTCTTGTGGGTAACACAAAAAATTTTTTTATCGTCAATAAAATCAAAAAGGATGTTAACTGTCAAGCATTTCAAACTAAATTGTAGCGGCGGCAAGGCAAATGGCTATGTGCGTGTGTGTATGCAAAGAATTTCTCAAGAATGTTTGATTTTGTAATAAATTAATTTAATGATTAAAGTAAATGTTACATAAGTATATGTAATTTAATGATTTTAAAGTAAAGTAAAAGAATTCATGATTTAAACGAAAAAATAGGACAAAAAGATTAATTAAATGAAATATCAATTTTTAATAATGGCTGCTTCACTTTTTCTTCTTTTCTTTCTTCTATGTCTTTCACGTTATTGGTTACGTTTCACACGTTTCACATTTGTGTTTTTTCACGTCTGTTCGGCTTGGCATTCGCGGCGTAACTAACTCGTGTGAGGCGAATTTTTACGCAACATAAATGTTAAAAATTATTTACTGACTAAGTAAAAACGTAAACGGATCCTTAAACTGTAAAATGTTATAAAAGGCGTGATAACACTATCAAAGAATCACGGATATATTGGTTTTAGATAGTAAAGAAGGTTCACAGGATTCTAAAAAGCTTGTCAGTTTTTATATTTTAATTGAGATTAATAAGATATTCAATAAAATAAAACACTAAAATATGCACATCCGCCATATTGAGTCAAAGACCAATCAGATAATTTTTTAATTTTAAATGATTTTGATTGGCTGACGACGATATAATGCTGTGTTACCAGATCAACGTTTTTTTTTCTGATTTTTTTTTTTTTTTTTTTTTCATTTATCCTTGAAAAGTTTTACAAAAACCGTAATCCTGTATTTATTTGAAAAAATTTGTATGTATATGTTTTTGTGTCAAAATATCTAAATAGATACACACGACAAAAATTTGAAAAAAAAAAATATGTACAAATTCTTTCCAAATTGAATTCAAAATTAAAAATTTAAAAAAAATACTGAAAAAAAACAATGCTAAAATATTGTATTTCAGATTAACTTAAACAACAACAAAAAAAAAAAAAAAAAAAAAAATGTGTTCAAATGCAGAAAATGTCCCAAAATGTAGGCTTCAAGTCCCTAATCTGGCAACGGTAACATACTTATGACGTAATAATATATTTGACAGCGTTTTTGGCTCAAACTTCAAAGTAAGTAAATAAATGCAAAAAACTAGCTATCTAACGTTAATTAATGCAAAAAAATGTTTTTTTTAGAAATAGATGACGCGTATGTACACAAAAAATGCAGTTCCAAAAATTTGTTATCATGCCCATTGTACTTTTCCAAAACTCCCAACCATATTAATAATTAGCTGCGGTTTTGTGGACTCTTTATCTGGGCTTGTCCTAAGCACATTCATTTATCTGTTAAAAGTTTTTTTTTTTTTTTTTTTTTTTTTTTTTTTAATGCTTGAAATCATTTATTGAATCTTCTCATCTAAGGAGACTAACAATGAGTTTAAAAAATCTTAATCCTAAATAACATTACTATACATAATTAATCTTATATATAATTTTGTGTTCAATGTGTCTCCAGAGTTAATAGGGACTTGTACATCCTAGGAGTTCGGTAAACGCGCAGAAGAACGCAGTTGCTGCCCGCCTAGCAGGATGTTTGAATGAAAAGAGCTCCATACAAATTTGCGCCAGTAGTTCCGGCTGAATGTGTAGCAGGAACAAGAAATATAAGAAAGAGTACGCGCCAGATACCGGCTGCATAGAGAAAAGTGCGCGCCAGATACCGGCTGCATAGAAAAAAGTACGCGCCAGATACCGCCGGCTGCATAGAAAAAGTACGCGCCAGATACCGCCGGCTGCATAGAAAAAAGTACGCGCCAGATACCGGCTGCATACAAAATTTAGAATTTAGTCAGCTTACCATAGCTAATTGTTAACGATATTCATAGCAGGACGATCCTTTCTTTTTAGTCTCGAGAAATTGTCTAAATTTTTTAACCTCCGTGCCAATGGATTAGGATGATACAGCAATTTTGCAACGTAACTTTGCTTGTATTTGTTGATTTCATCTTTGACCAAGGGGATGCAAAGGTCCCGATGTATGTTTTCGTTCCGTAAATACCATGGAGCACCTGTCATGATTCTTAGAATTTTTGACTGAGTCCGCTGTATTAGTTTAATGTTCGAGGAGCTGGCGTTACCCCATAACTGTATACCATATAACCAAATTGGCTTAATGATGGATTGATATAAAAGAATTTTATATTCAAGTTTCAGACTGGAGGCTTTTAGCTTAACCTGCGTTTTTTTTTTGCTTCAATGTGCTTTCGCCACGTTAGCCGTTTGTCTAAATGAATACCTAAATATGTGACGTTTTCGCATTGAGGTATTGATTTATTGTTTAATGTGATAGCCGGGCATTCACCTCGTCTAAGAGTAAAAGTAACCTGCTTACATTTTTGTTCGTTTACTTTTATGCGCCATAATAGCAACCATTCTTCGATTGAATTTAAATGAAGTTGGAGTTTTCGAGCCGCTTCTAGGGGACACCGGCTACAGCTTATAACTGCCGTATCGTCTGCGAAAGTAGATAGGGTAGTGCCTGTGATAATAGGTAAATCAGAGGTATAGAGTAAGTACAGAAAAGGACCTAGAACGCTTCCTTGAGGAACACCTGCATTTATTTTTAAAGAAGATGAAATAAAACTGTTGTGTTTTATTCTAAAATGCCTGCTTTCTAGGTAAGAAATAAATGTTTTGTGAACGTTATAAGGCAATACGTGTTTAATTTTATTGATAAGACCTTCATGCCATACTTTATCAAATGCTTGGGCTACGTCGAGAAAAACTGCCGTTCTTTATTCTCTTTGCTCAAAAGCCTTCCTTATTTCATTTGTTATTCTATTAACCTGCTCGATTGTTCCGTGTTGTTTCCGGAAACCGAATTGGTGGGCCGGGAATAAATTTTTATCAGTTGCATACGGTATAAGCTTTGACAGAATTAATAGCTTGGATAAGCATGGTAAAAGACTGATGGGTCTATTTGAAGAAGGTAATGTACGATCTTTTCCAGGTTTTGGAATCATGGTGATTAATGAGATTTTAAATGCTACTGGGTAATACCCATACTGAATTATAGCATTAAAAAATCTAGTCAAAAAGACTAAAGCTGTATTTGGCAGTTCCTTTAGCATTTTAGGAGTTATATAATCGCACCCAGGGGCTTTTGTCGGACACATTTCTTGAACTAAAACCTTTAAATTGCTAGTGTAAAAACTCATTTGCATAACATCGCTGTTAATTGACAAAATAGGAGGTGTAACGCCTTGAATAGGAGGGTTTGGTTGAAAAACTGTGCTCAAGTGATTTGCAAAAGCATCAGCTTTTCTTCATCACTTCGAGCCCAGTTTCCAAGAGAGGTTCTAATCGGCAGATAACTTTCGATTGGAGTCCTAATTTTTCTACTAGCTTGCCACAAAGACTGTTTGCCATTTTTATTAGGGTCTAGCTTTGAGACAAATTTTTCCTGGTCTAAATATTCTTTACTGTTTAAGACAGACCTTAGTTTGGATGTTGCAATTTTTAGCTTTGCTTTAGAAGCTGGAGATCTATGAAGTTGCCACTCGCGCCTCATTCTTCGTTTCTCAGCTACGAAAAACTCAATTTCGCTATTGGTGAAAGCACAAGTTTTTGAAGTTCTCGGAGCCTGTTCTGGTGTTGAGTGTTTCGCTGCTGCGCATATGATTGAATTAAAAACAGCAACAGCATCGTCAATGTGTTCTTTACATTCTATTGAGTAACTTGTATGAATATGTGAGCTTATATATTTCTTATACTTAAGCCAATTGGTCTTATACGATGTTAAAACCCTTAGGGGGCTCAACATACTTTGGTTCAACCAAAAGGCAAAATATTATTGGTGAGTGATCAGAGGAGAGTGCTATCTGTGTCTCGGCAGATATTAAGTTTCTCTCGATACCTTTTGTAATGGCAAAATCAATAAGGTCAGGGATTTTACTTCGGTCGGCTGGCCAATATGTAGGTTGTCCTGGTGAAGCAAAGTCGAAAAGGGTGCTATTTCTTATTAACATATTGTATAGCTGCTTTCCTTTAGGGTTTATAAGTCGGGACCCCCAATATGTGTGCTTGGAGTTATAGTCTCCAGCAGCTAAAAACTTACCTCCCAATGTGTCGAAAAAATCCTTTAATTGCTTTTCACTAATGGCAAAGCGAGGTGGGCAGTAAACTACCGAAATAGTTAGGTTTTGGAGATGGTTTTGTAGGCAAATAGAAGTAGCCTGAAGAAAATTTTTTGAGTAGGGCTCTAAACAATAATGTTTAAGACGGTTACGAATAAGGATTCCCGTGCCCCCATGTGACTTACCATCGGGATGGTTTGTTCCGTAAAATTTATACCCAGGTATATAGAAATTATACTTATCGGTCAGATGAGTTTCTGAGATAAGCATTAGATCAATTTCTTCTTTATTCAAATAATGGAAAATTTCATTTTTATGTTGGTCAATACCGTTTGCATTCCAGACACAAATTTTTAATTTATTTATTTTTGAGCAATCAAGATTTGGAGGAGCTGGTTTTGAGTTTTAACTAAATCTTGTAAAGTAGATTGCATTGAAATCATGAATCGCGTTACCTTTTTGTTGTACAAAGTTACGAGGTGTAAAAATAGCTTGGTTTGGGTTACGAGCTACTTGCCTTTTTTCAGAGATTTTTATTTTAAGCCCTCTATAAATAGGGCAGCCCCTGTAGTTAGCAGTGTGGTTTCCTTGACAGTTGGCGCATTTTTTTAGGTTTGCATCGGTTTGCCCTTTTAATTTGCATTCAGAAATATTGTGAAGTTCTCCACATGCTACACAGACAGCCTGAAGGGTACAGTATGTTTTAGTATGCCCATACTCTTGGCAGTTAGTACATTGTACCGGACCGTTACGTTTATGGGGTTCCTCAACCACCACTCGACGGTGAAGCAAGTACTGCAGCTTATAAATTGGATGCGACTCATTCTTCTTTAATTTTACCAAATCAGGTTGGAGATCAACCTTAAACATTGGTTGGGGGACCTTTTCCTTATTTATAATATTTATAATAGCTTTAGGATGGAAATTTTTCTCTTCTAAAGCTTCTTTAATTTCCGCAGTGTCAACTGAGGAATCAATACCTTTAATGATAACTGTAATACCTTTGCTGCTTTTCAGCTGGTATGTGTAATATAACTTTTTGCAGTCATTAAAATTTTTAGCAACTATGCGAAAAAATTCCTCTGTTTTTGTTTGAATCTTCGTTTCATGAATGTTACCTCTTGTCAAAGGCACAATAAAAAAGTTATCTTTCCCAATAAGTCTGGCTAAGTGTGCCACGAGAACGTTAGAGCTGCGTTCACGCAAATAAATTGGAGGTGGTTCAAAGATTTTGGGTGGTGAACTAGGATTTTTTTCGTTTGAGTCACATAATTCACCTAACGGAGCAAATCTATTGCCAGACAAAACGTTTGAAGGAACTATTGCCATATTGATTTTTTTTGAGTTGCCTACATTTTCTTTTTGAGGGCTACGCTTTCTTTTAGAATTCATGATCATATAGCGATCTTGTGTTGTTCTGTTGCATGTTGCTAGATAAAAGCGGCAGACTCTTCTCAGTCGAAGAACATTGAGCGTATGTTGCTTTTTCTTTCAATTGTGCAGAGGGCGAAGATGTTTTTTTCTGATTTAATTGCGCATTCGCTGCGAGTAGCGACTTATCAAGCGGCGATGTGTTGGGAATTCGCTTTTGTGTTTGCAGTTTAGCAGGGGAGAGTACTGACTTCACTATATTTGCATTGTCTACATTAGAGTGAGATAGTAGATCACTTAAACTCGTTTTGGTCAAATTATTGACTGATTGAGGGGAGTGTTGACCATTCATATATGCTCAAGCTTTGCTTCGTTTAAGTTTTTCAGAATTTTACAAAATTTAGTGATTTCCAGAAAGTTGGTAACCCTAAACTTGCATTTGCTGAAAAACGCCCTTTAGCGGCGGCACAAACCAGTTGCTGAGACTGTTTGAGAAGCACAATAAACACGATCAACACTACGAGACAAAAATGCTAGACAAGTGAAAATTTCACTTTATTTTATTTTAACTAAGATACGTAGCTTTTTCGCAGATTTTAGTTATTTATGGTGTCAGATTTTTAATTAAAATTTTTATTTTTTTTTTTTAATTTTAATATGTGTCCCAGTGGATGGACGCATCCCACTTTTGCACTGCACTTTATGATTATAATTATTTTAATTAATTATCTGACTGTGAGGGACTGATTTGAACAGCACTGCAGGAAATATGAACACTACTTAGCAACAACAACAACCAGATCAAAGGTTATTTTGCTTTTTGCACACTCGAATCGGGAATTTTAAAAACTCTATAGGAACACCAATATTATTCGAAATCACTGCACTTCATATTTTCCTGACGTTATTTTCACTGTTCTGTCGAAATACTCTATAATAAACTTATTTAAACCGTCCGTAAAGGAAATATTGCGAATGTTTACGCGGCACCGAATTGACAGCGTACCGAACAAACAGGGTTGCCAGAAAGTTAGTACTTTTCCAAAACTCCCAGCCATATTAATAATTAGCTGCGGTTTTGTGGACTCTTTATCTGGGCTTGTCCTAAGCACATTCATTTATCTGTTAAAAGTTAAGCACATTTGTTGTTACTTCTCATACTTTTCTCAGAATGTGCTTACACAAGCCCAGATAAAGTGTTCCGCAAAAACACAGCTATTATTTAAAAGGTTATGAATTGCACAGCGACCTTAAAAAGCTTTTCTGCAGATGACAGAAAATTTTATTATAATAATTAGCTGAGGTTTTATCAACAGTTTATCTGTTCTTGTGTAAGCACATTCTGAGAAATCTATAGAAAAGCAACAACAAATTAGTTCAATTTAACTCGGATAAATGTGGTAAAGACAAGCACAGAAAAACATTCGTTAAAAACACAGTTATTGATTGGGAAATCATAAAAATTTTATGTTTTCAGAAAAGGCGTTTAGAACTCGTAAAAAATATCGATTTACATTGTTTATTTTAAACATATTCGAGGCTATGAGCGCAACAGCCCCCTAACCTTTACTTCGTTGATAAAGCAAAAGCACATAACCTGAGTCGATAAAAGCACAAGTTATTTGCTTTTGAAGTGAGGGTTATGCCACTATTGCGCCCCATATGTTTAATGCATGAAAAGTGTTTTTATATCAAAGTTAATATGTTAAGGAATAAATTGCAAGTGAGTTGCCTAAAAATTTCCTGTCAAGGGCATGATTAATTTATGGCGTAAAATGAAAAACTCAAGATTTTAGATATCGAAGCTTAAAGTTTGTCAATTTTTACAAAACTTGCCTGGAATATGATAAACGGGTTAAGAAACAAAAAACGTTATTTTCTAATAGGATTTTTTGAGTAGATTTCTGTAAGGAACTTAAGCTCTCTGTGACGCGGGGTTCCATATTCTGTTGCAAATGGCAAAAATTCAAAAATTTCGGTATACAAATAAATTGGAAAAAATCGCATGAAATTGTGTGCCCGGCTAGATCTAAGGTTGTGTTTCTCCCATTATTAAGAACGCGTTATCATAGAGAAATTCATGATTATATGATAGATTGAAATCAGAAGCAAAAACAAACGCTGATTTCCTAAACGTCAAATACAAAAATTAAATTCAATTCAATTCCATGAGCAATTAAACGCACTAAAATAAATTATTAAATTAATGCAAAAATTAAGATTCATTTTTTTTTTTAAATTTAAAGCTTTTAATTTAATTCATCTTTTGGTTTTTAAATGTAATTTAACAAAATTAAATTTCTTAAATTTTTTTGTACGCGTACTACCCCCTTAATATATGCGAAATGATAATAATGAAATTATTAAATAAAAAACCTAATATAATATTAATAAAGTAAAATAAAAATACTTAATATATTGCCTGTGCGATGTCTACTGGGCTGTCTTCTTGCTGCATGCTGACGATGTTGGCTTTGACGCTGATGTTCGCTGAATAGAATATCGCTGTCGTTGTTTGTTGCTGCTTTGCGTCGTTTAATGTTGCTGATTCCGTTGCTTTTAATAATTTTTTTCTTTTGCTGACTGCTGCTTTGCGTCGTAGCATGCATGAATGCCTTACTGGCATACCTAAATTGGAGCGTCAGGCGTTGCGTTATTTAACGTTACACGAAAGCGTCAAGCGCCATACCGAAATAAAGAGCGTTTCGTTAAAGTCATTTGTTTGTCAAAATCATGTTGTTGTTTCTTTTTTTACTTTTCTGCAGCTAACTTCACTCCATAACGCTTCGTCAAAATTGGAAATTCGAATAGCTGAGCGTTGAGCGTTGGCAATTTCGGTTTGCGCGATACAAATTGTATGTACATGAGAAATTTTTGACAGTAAAATATCGCTGACGCTCCAATTTAGGTATGGTAGTTATGTAGTTGTAGTTCGCCGTTCTCTTTTTGGTTTTGTTGCCGTTAATGTTGCTGGTTTTTTATTTTTTTATTAGGTTTTTGCAAGCTGCGCCTCTGCTTCGCACAGTGCTGGTTGCCGTTGCTTTTTCTTCTTTAATTTAAGCACAAATGCGTGAAATGTATTTATGTATATTTTGCTTGTTGACGACTTTTCTCTACTACGACGAGTGCTCAAGGCAATGCTAAGATTTATAATAAATAAATCTTTGAAAAAAAAGTTTGTTCTTTGTGCTTTTCACGTTCCGCTGCTGATAATGATAATATTATGAATTCAAAATTGAACATTGTACTATGCTCCATACTATGTTGAATTTTGAATGATTTCCAAGTCGCGATATCTTATGAAGGGTAAGTCTGACGAAAAAACAGTTCGGAAAGACCTTTATAGGGAATTGAACGGTGTACAAAATGCATGCACAATTTTATTTCTAGAACGAACCGTTTTGGAGCTATTTTAAAAAAACGGTTTTTTGTTGAAAAAATATGTCATAAGCTATAGGTCATGTGAAAAAAAAAAATAAAATGTAGCTTATAGTGAAAGTAATTTCCTATAAATGTGGTTTTTTATTTTGAACGTGTGACTCACCGTTCATGAGTTATCGTAATTTTAAGCTCAGCACATCACTGTGCCTACTCATAAGCGGCATGCACAATTTACTAATTTTTTTCAAATTTTAAATTAGGATATTTCCTGAGTTATAAGTCACACGAAAACAAATTAAAGGTAATTTTTATACAAAATTTTAGAAGCTACAATATTGCACCACAGTATTTTTTTCTAAATATAACCGTTAAAGAGATATTTGTAAAAAACTGATTTTGGACGCCATTTTTCCAATTTGGCGGCGCGAGCGAACACGACTCGAGGTAGCAAAGTTGAAATTCTGAAAGAGCACATCGAAATCTATAAAATAACATATTTGAAAAAATCTCCCAAATGATTGTACTATAGCCATTTCATTTTTTATATCTTGTCTTTTCCGTTTTTCATGTATAAATTATGGCTTTATTGCCTTTTATTGATTTTACTTTTTCTTGCTTTCTTTAAAAGAACTGTTTTCTCTACGTCTTAGTTTTTAAATTTTTTAGCAAA
Organism: Calliopum simillimum; assembly: GCA_951812925.1. Lineage (NCBI taxonomy): Eukaryota > Metazoa > Arthropoda > Insecta > Diptera > Lauxaniidae > Calliopum > Calliopum simillimum. Next base: position 78,221,079 of record OX638372.1, on the reverse strand, counting down.
ATCTTAATTTTCTTTATTATGCGGCAATTAACTTTTTTTTCACTTTCTTTTTCTCGCAACAACCGAAACGCACCATATCTAATCCAGTCCGCAACTGGCTGATGCAATAATTTTTCCTTTGTTCTTTACCTAACGTTGCTGACTGACACTAACACACTCACAGTATTCAATACCGATCACCTCATCCCAACAGAAAATTTCGATACGCATTTTCAAGATGCAATAGCGATGCGCGTCCTTCTCGCATCTAAAGAGCTGATTTGTATGCGCATATTTTCTGCGCTATAGGTAGCGAGAGAGAAGCGCATCCATAGAGCATTTCTGACTGCGAGGGCGAAGCGCATTCAAAGAGCATTTCTGGTAGCGAGAACAGAAAATTTCGATACGCATTTTCAAGATGCAATAGCGATGCGCGTCCTTCTCGCATCTAAAGAGCTGATTTGTATGCGCATATTTTCTGCGCTATAGGTAGCGAGAGCGAAGCGCATCCATAGAGCATTTCTGACTGCGAGGGCGAAGCGCATTCAAAGAGCATTTCTGGTAGCGAGAATGAAGCGCTTCCTTCCAATGACATTTCGGTCACGTGCTTACGCACAAAACAAAATAAGTCAGCTTCGTAAGAGCGCGAGGATGGAGCAGTGGTCTAGCGACTGGCACTGCGATGATTGAGAGTTGTAGCGACCATGAGGTCCTCGGTTCCACTCCGGCCCAGACCTAACACAAGAGTTTTTCAACTTGCAATTTTTTAATTATAATTAATTTAGTTAAATTAAAATAATTATAACAACATCAAAAAAAAAAAAATAATATTCTGATGAGTCTTTGTGGCGAAAGACGTGAAATTTCAATTAAAAATTAATTTTTTAAATATTTTTATTGTCATCCAAAAAGCATCCAAGGAGCATTTCTGAATGCGAGAGCGATGCGCATCCAAAGAGCATTTCCGGTAGCGAGAATGAAGCGCTTCCTTCCAATGACAGGCCAATGTTAATTTTAGCGCTTTTGGAAACGAGAGAGATGCGCTTCACTGCTGCTTTAGAGCGCTTCAGAAGCGCTATTGATGCGTTCCATTCCCCATTGGGATGTGAAAGCGGTCACCTTCAAAAAACATGAACAATAAAAATTTGCAATATTGCTTTCTTTTCAAAGTGCTATCTTTCTAATAGACGGGAGAGAGAGACAAGAATAGTATCACTAAATATGTCAAGTTTTCTGTGAGAGTGTTAGTGAAAGTACCAATAAAGAATTTTACGATGAATACAGGACACTCAGAGTTTTTCGTTTCCACACCGCTTCCCTCCGGTTGTCTACAAACTCTAAGAGCCTGTACCCACTTTGTGGTTTTGGTTAGATTAGTTGTTAATTTCATGAAGTGTTACACAGAAACTCGTTTCAAATCTTTTGCAGTCTTTTTTTTCACTTATTTTTATTTTTACATAGTTTTGTTTTATCTTTGAATGGTGTAAAAATTTCAATTTGACTAGCTTAATAATTTTGTAGACGACATCAAAAAATTGGATTAAAAAAATTGTAAGTGCAAATTAAAATTGTACGCTGACAGTTTCTGACAGCTTCTGCATTTAGTAAACAGCTGATTTGATTGTTTATTTGTTTTTTTGACTGCACTTGTTCGTCTGCTGATAGTCCTTGAATCAGATAGTGCATTTTTTTTTATTCAGGTCTTAAAATGAAAGACTTTCATTGGCTTTTATTTTAAAACTCACGTTTGCTCACTAAATTTTGTTTTTTTTTTTCTTGTTTTAATTATTTCTTAACTGAAGTGACATTTATGAATTTAATAGAGTGAGGCGACCGCCCGATCAAAAAAACTTGTCAAGTTCTTGTCATTGTATCAGAAATGTATATCAAAATGATATCAAAAATGTATCAGCCGCTGATATCCATTTTTTGTATATCATTTGGATATAATTTTGATGTCATTGAAAGACATGTCAATTTTGTATCAGATATATATGGGTGATTCTTAGATAACTGTGCTTTTTCGAGTTGTAAAATTGGAAGATATTTTTTTTGGATTTTTGCAAGTTTCTTCATGCTATCTTGTGTAAACACACTCTTAAAACTCACCTTTTAAGTAGATCAACAACAAGTGTGAATTTACGGCTTTGAGGTCGAAATTAAGAAATTTTGCTGCCACGTTTGTGACCAAATTGCCACGTTTGTGACATTTTAGCCACAGTATGGAAAAATTATGGTTTTGAAGCGTTTTGATGAGAGATATATTGCATATAATGACAAATTTACACTTCAAGACTAATTTTGCAACAGTGTCATGTCTCCGGTGGTCCATTTTTTTTATACCCTACGGCCCTAAAGATCAACTATGGATCCCTGTCCTCTGTTTTAATAGCCGTTTATGATGGATTAGGATCTCCTAATTACGAATCTGATCTTGATTTTTGTCTATTACATCAGTATCCTTAGTTATCCTTGCTCAAAAGTGAAAAAATCACAGTTTTTACATCTACTTAACTAAAACAGCAATAAGTAAAATTAATTTTTGTCAATGGGTTCAGACAGCCGAATTTATTATCAACAAGACAAAATTTACCGTTTTTCAATTGGATTCCCAGTTTACGAGTTATAAGCCTTTAAAAAAAGGATACCTCTCAATAACACACAAAGGACCGAAAAATTAACAAAAATGGTAAATTTTATTATTTTTACCAGAAATATATTTTATCACGAAAATTTTAAGCCCTTGCAGACTAAAATCGGATGAAAAAATAAGGCTCTATTGTAGATTTAGTGAATGAACAGATGAAATTTTGATTCTGTGAATTTGCAAAGTAGTAGTTTAGTAGGCTTAGTCACTAAATCTAGAATAGAGCTGCCATTTTGCTGCGATTATGGTCTGCAAAGTCACGAAATTTTTGTAATTAAATATGTTATTGATGAAAATAATAAAACTTGATTTTTTGTAACTTTTCGGTCTCGAAAAATTCTTTGTATGTTATCGAAAGATGTCCTTAATTTAAACGTTTATAACTCGGAAGCTAAGAATCCAATTGAAAAAAGGTAAATTATGTCTTGTTGACAATAAATTTGGCTGTCTGAGTCCATTGACAAAAATTAATTTTACTTGTTGTTGTTCTATAGCTTTAAGTAGATGTCAAAACAGTGATTTTTTCACTTTTGAGCAAGGATAACTCAGGATTCTGATGGTGTAGAAAAATTTTTGTATTAAAAACATAATTAATAGCCTTCAACTAAACATCTGTATACTCAAACTTTATATGAAATATGTTTTTTTGCAGACTGATAAAAAGCGCCACGTTTGTGACATTTTTGATGCGCCACGTTTGTGACATTTTTGCAGTTTATCGCTCATTGTAAAGCACGCTTTTGAGTTCAAGATTTTTCCGAAGGAATTTGGGGTCATGTCTGCAAATCCTACAAAAAAATTGTTTCATGCATAAAATAAAATGTCCTACCTGGGAGTGCCGAGTGCCACGTTTATGACCATCATTTTTAGAATAAAGGTTTTTGTTTATAAAATGCCCTATAAAACGCAAACAGATTTCTTTTTGGACGCGTTCGGACATGATGACGTTTGGGTGATGGATAGTGATCAGAATTAATGCATGTGTATTGCAATCTATTGACTGAAACAGTAGTACCATGCAGTAGTAGCATAATACTTTTAAGAAATTTTTTTTTTCCAAAACTAGGGGACAGTTTTCAATTCGAAATTGTGCCCTCTAAAAATTGTTTAAAACTGCAGATGAGCTCAGAATATTGTAGCCTTAAGTATTTACTTAATATGTGTAGTAACTTGTTTTCTGTTCTATTTCCGTTTTTTGGTCGTTTTTCATCGTTTTGTGTATAAAAAGTAGGGGTAGGACATGCCACGTTTGTGACATTTGGGGTATATTTGCAAACTTTCACAATAGACCAATAGTTATTTGGTGGTAAAATTGATCCGCTCTATTAGAAAAACATAGTTTCTAACTTATAGCGTAATTTTTTGTGAAAAAAAGCCTACTGTATAGGTGAAATCTCCAGAGGACACAAAAGGTACAGTTATCTGAGAATCACCCATATATCAAAATGATATTAAAAATTTATCAGCCGCTGATATTCTTTTTTTGTATACTATATCATTTTGATATATTTTTGATATCATTGAAAAACATGTCAATTTTGTATCAGAAATGTATATCAAAATGATATCAAAAATGGATCAGCTGCTGATATGTCAAATTTTACGTTATCGTTTGTGAATTTTATTTAAGGTACTAGTCCAAAAATAATTTTTCAAAAAATCGATTTTTTTTTTACAGATTTTGATTCCTTATACATTCAAGAATAACCTCCTAAAATTTTTTAAAGATATTTGAAAAAATGAAAAAGTTACAGCTCTCTTTTTGCGCGCGCACATTTTTGACTATTTCTTCGCTACAGCGTGCTCTCGCAGCTGTTTGTTTGTTTGTTTTTCGCGTTTTTCTCGAAACTGCATTTTTCAAGTCGGCGTAGACTTATTCTCCGAAACTATAAGTCCGACTGTTCTAATTTTTTGCATGTAGCTTTGTTTATGTATCCCACATCGTAATCCACCAGAAAATTAAAAAAATTTGTAATATTGCCACAATTTTTTTTTTATCGATTTTTTATAATATTCTGGTGGATTACGGTGTCATTGACCTTCTTTTTTAAGATCCCATTTGTATTTTTTTTTTCGACAAGCCGTTTTCAAGAACATCTCTACGCCATGGGACGATAAAATTTTTAAGAAGAAAACTTTGGCGCCCTCTTTAAAATGGACTTTATAATAAAAATTAAAAAAAAAATTTTTTTCAAAATCTTTAATTCTTTATTTATATGTACAAAAATTTTTATACAATAACTCAATAAAATAAAGGAAATAAAAAATTTTAAAAATTGTATTACTTTTTGCCATTTATTTTTGGACTAGTACCTTAAAGATAATTATATTGTAGAAGACGAACGCGCAGCCAATTTTAGTGAAGAAGTTAATTTTCTAATGAAATTAGTGAAAAGCACATAAATATAATTGAGTGCAAAAAAACCGACACTCCATTCAGTTGCTGCATGCGGCCTGTGGTTGGGAAAACAAAAAGTATGGAAAATGGACGTGCAGCCAATTTTAGTAAGAAGTGAGTTTTGTCATGAAATTAGTGAAAAAGCAGAAAAAATATAATTGAGTACAAAAAAAAAAACTTGTTGCCGACGATTAACCACAATATTGCAAAATTTGGTCATAATCTGCGTCGCTTTAGTTATCAGACCCAAAATTGGTTGTCATTTTTGTATCAAAAATGTACAAAAATTGTATTTATCATTTTGATATCTTTTTTTGATATCATTTTGATATCTTTTTTTGATATCATGGTGATATACAAAAAGCGTTACATTCCGTATATCACTGTGATATCCTTTTTTTGTCAAAATTTTGTATGTCACTGACAAATTTTTGATATCATTTTGACATATTTTTGATATACTTTTTTTGATCGGGCGGATGTTTTTTCAATCAAATTGTTACAATCTATTACAATTCGACAGCATCACCATATTGAAATAGTTCATTTCAGTACTAATCTCCTTTGATTTCATGCATTTATGTTGGAGTGAATGTGATTTGTGTTGGGTATTGTACCCAGCAAAATTCTCAATTAGACTGTCAATGCGGATTTAAGCTGTCATCTGTCTACGTTATAAGGCTCTTTAGAAAATAATCGATTGTGGCAATAAAAAGAATCGATTGTAGTAACTTTTTAAAAACATTGATACTATCGATATTGCCATCGGTTGTTTTCCAGCTCTATTTAAAACCATTGATATCATTCTTGAGTTGAATCGAATTTGGTTTTGTTTTATTTAAATAATTTTGGATTCATATAAAATTATTCTGATAGGATGTATGAAATTTCAGATAGAGTGTTTTGCTCTATACAAAATCTAGATATTATGGCTCTTTCCACGTATCCTGAAGAGGAAATTCGTCCGGTTCTTCCTTCCCTCGTACGAATGAGTTTGCTATCACCTCTTGATAATACCCAATCTTCGATGGAATCGCGCAAACAAATATTGACACTACTAATAGGAATTGAGGTAGTTAATAGCATAGTTTCGTACCTTCAAGTAAATTATCATGAACTAGAAATTGAATTAAAAAAGGAATTACAAATGCGGCAGAAGTTATATTCTGATAATCAACCAGTAGAATTTGGTTTGCAAACTGGCATTGCTTTAGGTTTTGAAAGAGCAGATGTTACTCGAAAGGTTCGTGTTGTGCTATCAGAAATATTCAACATTCAGTGGCAACTTTCGGAATTAAAAAGCGAAAATAAAAGTTTTATTCAGTCAGAAGTTTTCGACGACGGTATCTATTTGGAGGAAATTATTGATATACTTTGTATATCTTTAGCTGAGCTGCCTTCGTTACTGAATATAATTGATCTAACGGATATTCTGCTAAGCGTACCCAACGGGCAGCGAATCATTTGTTCTCTTGTCGCAAATTTTCCTGACTGCTACAAGGATGTTATGACTCATGTTATACTTAACTGTGATGAAGAGAGCATAGATGGAAAACATAAGCTATCGCTTTTAATGGCTCTTAGTGACATGAATCCTTTTCAAGCACTAAATACTCGATCAATATGTTTAGAACTACTTAAAGTTCCATCTTTAATGCTTAAGTTAAGTTTGAAGTTTCCGCAAGATTTGGTAAATTAAAACTACAATAGTCCCAAATTATATCATCGTAAATTTTTTTTTTTATTTAGATCGCTTTTATCTCCGGAATGCTGTTAGGAAACGATCAGGTTATACGGTCATGGTTTGCTGTTTTTATTCGTACGAGCCAGAAACGTAAAGGAGACGCGTTAAATTTGGTTCGGGAGGAGCTCTTACAACAGTTGCAAACACTTATAAAATTATCCAAATCTACTGATTCTAAAGATGATTACACAGTGCAGGGAGTTGTTATTTTGCGATTATACTGTGCTCTCCGTGGGATCGCCGGCTTAAAGTAATTTCTTATTCACTATTAATTAGAATAGGCGAAAGGCAATCATAATGGTAAGAATCAGTGATGTGCATTTCAGAGGGGCTCCCGGAAATAATGAAATAGGAAATAACGCAGAAAATTTTTTGGAAATAACGCCAGAAATTTTCTGGCACTAATTTTTGGAAATATAGCGATAAATTAATTAGGAAATAACTTCAGAATTTTTGGAAATAATAGCTTTGATCGCGTTAAAAAAATTGTCAACTATTGTTAACAATTTTTGCCTGAAAAGCATTTTTGTACACAAAAAATTATTAAGGCCCAATTTCACAGTGCGAGCTTAAGCGTAGTTTATCTGTTAAGTGTAGTTTAACTTCAAATTTCAATTTCACAGTTATATTTATTAAAGGGCCGCGTAAGCACCAGTCAATCGACGCTATAAATAGTTAGGGAGGCTTAAGCGACGTTTATGTCACAATTGGCGTTGTCAAAAAACAAAAATTCGAAATAAAATCAAATTTCATACATTAATTTCTCTATTCAAATGAAGAATCATAGAAATCTTTGGGTAAATTGAAGGCTGTAGCCTTCTTATTAAATTTCTCGTCTTGATCCACTGTATGGAAGTTAAAGACTTGATCAGTGAATATTTAGTATGCTCATACACATAGCTAAGTTCATCCAGCATACCATTTACATACCATACTGTAACTGGTCAGAAAAATATTTTTGTGCTTTCAAATTATACTCCGGACTGTTTAATGGTGTTTCTTTGATAGTTTCAGGCACAAATTATTACGCTTTTGGCAATTCAACGTTTTTTCAATGCTTTTAACAATTTATTTTGTTTCCATTATTGCTAAAAAGCAATATGCATGGTAATCTTCCCAAAAACGGCTAAAATATTTTTTAAATTGTTAACAATATTTTACGTCAAATTTGTTTATTGTCATATATGTTTACTAGAGCGCCCACAAGATATATGAAATATGCAAAGTTGTAAATTTGTTTGCTCCCCGTCCATTTCCTGAAACTAGAGGTAAAAAAATAAGATCTCAAAAAAAAAAAAAAATTAGGAATCGGTAGTGGAAAAAACCCAGCCGGTTTTCGATCAAGGGTCGAAAAATTGACTAAAAAAAGGCAAGTCACTTCGACTGCCTGATACTTCGAAACTATTAATTTTTTCGTAATGTTTATAAGACAACTTTTGTAGAGAATGACTAGGTCAACATTATCCTCTAAGAAAGTTTTGGTCCAAAAATTAAACTTGTTGCTGTTTCGGTACAAAAATTTAAATTTTCTTGGAAAATTTTCATGTCTTTTTTGCTATAAATTGGTTTTTTGGAATTTTGGTTTTGGTGGTTTTTTTCAAAATACCGTTTTCCGACCTCATTTTAAAAACCATTCGGTGAACCAAATTTAAAAACTTTTTTTTCTTATTCAGTAAATGCGCACGTGTAATTTAACATCTTTGTGCAGTTGACGACAACTTGATTTACATTTTTTTCCTGGGCTGCGTGCACGAAATACGAAACTTTCGATTATCACTGCTGGAACAGCCCAAAAACGCACTTAAACAAAAAAAAAAAAAAAATGCTATTTTCGTGTTCAGCAGCCCCAAATTGGTTAAGAATATATTAAATTAAAAATTAAGAAGAAAAAAATAAAAAAATACATTTTTTCTTAAATTTGATATTTTTTAATAATTTTTTTTTTTTAATTAATCAACATTTAATTTCCTACATCATAAGAATTCCAAAACAAATATTCTGCCCTTTAAAAATTACAAAAAACCAATTTATAGAAAAAAAGTCTTGAAAATTTTCTTAAAAATTGAAATTTTTGTACCGAAACAGCAACAAATTTAATTTTTGGACCAAAACTTACTAAGAAGATAATGTTGACCTAGACATTCTTTATAAAAGTTGTCTCCAAAACATCACGAAAAACTGAATAGTTTCCAAGTAACGGCAGTCAAAGCGACTTGCCTTTTTTTAGTCAATTTTTCGACCTTTGATCGAAAATCGGCTGGGTTTTTTCCACTACCGATTCCTTATTTTTTTTTTGAGATTTTATTTTTGACCTCTAGTTTCAGGAAATGTACAGGGAGCAAACAAATTCACAATTTCGCACATATGGGCGCTCTAATGTTTACATGTATTTTTGGTTTGTATCTATACTAATGACAAAAGTGAGCTAGTCAGCTGTGAAATTGGAAATTATTTAAGGGCCGCATAAGCGACACTAACGGTTCAGCTAAGCTAAGACTTAAGCTCACACTGTGAAATTGGCCCTAAATGAGAGCGAAAAAATATGGCTGCCCATTTCCCCTCCCAATTTTTAACAAATTTTAGAAACAAAATTTCACAAGGCAAAATTGTTCCAAGTGTCAAATAAATAAAATTAAATTTCAAAAATATTTTAAAAATTTCATGTAAAATTGGAAAATTTGAAATATTGTAAATTCTAATGAATTGTTTTTAATTTTTTGACCAGCAATATTTAGCTAATGAAATCTGCTAAATGTTATTATGTTGAAATTTACCTAAAGGTTCGCTGGAAAAATAGGATTTCATAAAACAAGAATTTTACAGGACTGATTTATTTGTAATATTATAGTTTTATTTTCATTCTTACCAGAACACCAATGATTACGCTCCCAACAAAATTTACTGAGTTATAGCAGAAAAAAGTTAGAAATTTCACAAATGAGAATTTGTCCAGAGCAAAATGTTCAGCCTGAGTCAACAGATCCAATTTTTTAGCCTCCAAATTGGCCACTCTAAACTCATCGAACATTTTGAAAAACATTGAATTAAAAATAACAATTTTAAGAGTTTTTAAAAGTGTTACTTAATGACATTTATATATTGAAAATTAATTTTTAATTGAACTTTTAGTCATATATTTGCAAAGATCGATTTACATATAAATATGTCACTATAGCCGTGTTTTTACTCCGTTCCTTAATTTGTCATAATTATGTGTTAGAAAATGCATTGATAAATTATACGTCGGCTGCTATATATATTTCTGGCCTAGGCAACACTAAGTGTTGCCAGGTGCAATCTGACATCTCCATTGGAAAGTTTGACATTATTTAGCATAAACGTACTCAGAACTTTTTGACGTACGACCATCGTTTGTGTTGTTTACAGTGACAAAAAAATGGAATTAACTCGTGAATATTTTCGTTCGATAATTTTTCACAACTTTCGACGTGGATTATCACAAGAGTGCATCGATGAACTTAAATCTTTGTATGGGCATTATATCCACTCCAATACATTCGATTTTGCTTGAACACTTTGTTGTAAAAAACGTTTGTTCTCGTTGGAAACCTCATAATTTATCAATCGCAAAACAAATAGCACTTGTACATCAAAACGTTTTGAGTACGTTTATGCTAAAAAATGTCAAACTTTCCAATGGAAATGCCAGATTGCACCTGGCAACACTTAGTGTTGCCTAGACCAGAAATATATATAGCAGCCTACGTAATTATATTTATTTCACTAAATTAATTATAATTGAACCATGAACCTCCCGGCTGGTAGCACAACTCTCAATCGCAGTGCCAGTCGTTAGACCAATGCACCATCCTTGCCCGGCTGCGAAGCCGACTTTTGCCAGTTTTGTTTGTGTGTTAATACATAAGACTTGATGTCATAATTGTTGTTTGTGTTATTTATTGATATTTGGTATAGCTATTCCATTGGAATTAGATTCAATACCGATTGGTCGTTGGCAAGTGTTGCCACCTTATCAGGGCGTTTTCTCCCAAATAACTTTAAGAATTTTTTAAGTGTGTTACTTAATGACATTTATATATTGAAAATTAATTTTTAATTGAACTCTTAGTCATATATTTGCAAAGATCGATTTACATATAATTATGTGTTAGAAAATGCATTGATTGATAACAATTAAGAAAATATTTCCAATGAACACAGCTGATAGCAACAAGTGTACTTACATAAATAACAACAACAGTGTTATTTATGTGAGGATCTTTGACGAGGTAGATCGTTCCGTAGCGTGGCCTAAGTGGTAGAGGTCTGCTGCACTCTTTCATTAGAATGCAGGAGGCTGCGGTTCAATTCTATTGTATGTAGTAAGAAGCAAAGATAAACTAATGAAAGAGTGCAGCAGACCTCTACCACTTAATCCACAACAGTGGGATATTAATTGTGAATTGTGGAAGATAGCATGTCTCAAAAGCAAATTTGAGAGTGCATTCAACATAATAACAATTAAGAAAATATTTCCAATGAACACAGCTGATAGCAACAAGTGTACTTACATAAATAACAACAACGTGTTATTTATGTGAGGATCTTTGACGAGGTAGATCGTTCCGTAGCGTGGCCTAAGTGGTAGAGGTCTGCTGCACCCTTTCATTAGAATGCAAAAGGCTGCGGTTCGATTCTAGTAAGAAGCAAAGATTAACTAAAATAGGTCTGATGAGGCTATGTACATATATATATATGCAAATATATATATTTGTATGTGGTAATAGCCGAAACATATGTCACCAATTTCCAAGTTAATATTTGTAGCGTCGGTTGTTGTTCATTGCAAATTTGACTGTACAAGTTCGTATTAATGGAATAAAGCCATGTTTTGCTATAAAAATGTACTACTGAAGCAAACTTAGGTACGATTGGCATAGCAGATGAATGGTACTAAATCAATATTAAAAAATATAAATTAAATAAAAATTCAAAATATATTTGAAGAGTTTAGTTCTCTTTTACATCGAACAAAAACTTTTTATTTATTATTGCAAATCGCGTTTCGAACGTCATGCGTTCATCATCAGTTGCTACACAAAAACTAAAATTTGGAAATATTGTAACAAAACAAAGAGCAATAAATATTAACATATTTTGTCATTTCATACATATAAATATTTAAGTATAAGAGAATTTAAAAATACAATTGTACAGAACGAAAACGATCAAAATGTGGAGAGCCAAAAACTGCAACATGCATAGAAAGTAGAGAGTAAAAAAGGTTTTTCATAATAATTAAGTTATTTATGTTTTAATAAATAAAACAAAGATGATGGATTGTTGCCGATATTCCTGTTCATTGTTTTTTGTCCAGAATGAATATGTAGAGATTCTAAAATATTTAAGCGGTGATAATTATATTCTGTTTCAATTAATTTAAAGCAATTGGCATCTACGTTATGGTCATGTTTGACAATATGTTCGACTAAACCACTCTTTATTACATCGCGGTCTCTCACGTCTCTTAGATGTTCATCTCTTCTTAGTTTAAAAGCTCTTTTTGTTTGGCCGTAATAAACAAATGGACATTTCTTCTTTGCACATTTTGCCATTTAAATGCCTGGTCGTTGATCATTATTTATTGGATCTTTTGTAGAGCATAATAATGATTTCAATTTGTTATTACTTCGTGGTACCAAATTTACGTCATGATTTGCCAAACAGTTTGATAAAGGTCCAAATACATTGCGATCATAAGTACAGCCAAATCTGTTTGAAGTGTTCTTCACTTTCTGAGACGAAACAAACGTTGAACAATTCATTTTTAATTTTTTATATTGGTGTTTTCTAATGAGTAAGTCAATGTTTTGTTGTGTGTAACCATTTATTCGTGCCATTTCATATATTGTGTTTCGTTCTTTAATAAAATTTTGGTGGCTTAATGGCAAAGTGCACATACGGTGTATCATAGAATTAAAAGACGCTTGTTTGTGTGTTGGGTGGTGATACGATTCTATTGGTATAAATCGTTTGGTGGCGGTTGGCTTTTAGTAACCATTTTTTTTGCTTTGTTGAGCTTGCTGACGGAGATTGTTCTTCAATATAGTTGACTGACTGCTTTATTTGTGGTTAATATACAATTAAGTACCCCTAAAAAAAATTTCAGCTTTTAGAAATAATTTTGACTTGATTCATTTATTGCACATATATTGGGGCGTGCTGACTAGCCCCGTTCTAACATTTAACTGACTGACCGACAAAACTGTTATTTGTATGCATTATATAACGTGTATAAGAAGTTTCAGCTTTTAGAAATTGTTTGCAGAAAAATCGAAATTTTACATGTTTGAGGCCATATAGCAGCCGCCTGTTCTACAGTTCGCTTGACTGACCGACAGATTATTGACGTACACAATTACTATAACCAACTGTAACAAATTCAGCTTTTAGAAACGCAAAGTTGTTTTTAGGCGCTGGCTCTCCGGCTATGCCTTATAGTAATTTTCATTGCTTGGCTCCAGTGAGCGAATAGTATCCAACGCAGGTCCCTTTAAAGCTGCACGTAAATGTTGAAACTTCTAAAATTTGCTAAGTGCCGAATTTTCATCAATCGCAGTAGAAAATAATGCGTAAAAATCAGGCCAATCGTTGTATGCTCCGCTGAAGTTTGGAAGCTGCAATTCAGGAATACGATTTCTGCGCTGCTCTAAAATTAATGATGAAAAAGTTTCTTCTAATGAAGTTGCACGCAACTGGGGTGCATTTGTCGTGCGAATATTATTCAACCGACGAGTCAAAATAGTTTTCAGCTCCATGTACAAAGTAGATGCTGTGAAATGTGATTCTGACTCAATTTCACCTATGTCGTTTTGCTCTAATGCCTGCTGCAAAAACCTTTTTTTGAAAAAATTCAATGTCACGAGATGCGTTGACTGTAGAGTTCGCAGCTATTTCGTCGACAGAGAGATGAGTTGGCGTCGATGTGCCGTTCAATGGCATTGTTGTTGTTGCAGCTAAACGAGACGAGAAAAACAATTGACTGCTATTTGTGCGAGATGCGTAAGCTGCGTTTTTGCTGCTGTAGCGGCACCTGTACATGTGTATGTACTATGTACAATCCTATGTATGATCGTCTAATTGTTTATTTGAAATTGGCAGTAAACCGCGTGGTAGCTGCAAATGTTCAAATTCGCCAACTAAGAAAATGCGTTGCTAATGAAATAAAAAAAAAAAAATGATTTTAGAAATGATGATGCAATTAAATGCGTATGATTTAATAAGTTCGATCGAACTACGTCTCTATAACTTTATTTATACTCTCTGCATTAGTCACTCTTCGTAAACGTGGAAAAATAAAATCAATCGTACTTGGCGTTATACAAATATATTGATGTATTAGTGGTCCCGGCAAACGTTGTTCTGCCCTTTTTCAATAGGTGGCGCGATGAGATAGATTTGAACGAAAGCTGCTATAGGTGCAGGGATTTATCATTTAAACTAATTTTTTCCTATAGTGTGCGCAATTTTTTGCAAGGCTAATGGTTGACACTATTTATATTTATGTACCATGTTTTATGGCAAAAGCTGCTATTCCTACAGAGATATAGCATTTAAAGTCATTTTTTTGTGTGACAGATGCAACGCCCCCTTGCTCAATCCACATTTTGCACGTTGATTGGCAGTAGAAACATGTATCCACGTACCAAGCTTTATAATAAAATTTGTAATACCCGCAGAGATATAGCATTTTAAATGTTTTTTTTTTGTATGGGGGCTACAGCTCCCCCTCACCCGATCCCCCTTTAGCTTAGCTATAAACCACCTGCAGAACAAAACAAATACAAAGTGCGAAAATGGTAATGATCGGTTAAGCGGTTTCAAAGTTATAAGGCGACAAATACACGCACATTACATTTTTACATATGGCTATGATCATCTCAAATTTTTCGAAATTTGCAGTTGGGTTCTCAGATTTTTATAAAAATTCACAGAGATGATCTAAGTGCTAGGTATGGAGACCTCATTAGTTTCGCGAAAAAAAAAATTTTTTGCAAGTTATGGGCATGGAACTTCAGAGTGTGCAAGTAGTGTTTTTGCGAAAAATCGATGCAATTTTTTTTCCAAGTCCCTCCATTCTGTCAAAATTTAATTTTTTTAATTTTTGTTTTCGGATTCTTGTAGTATTTTAAACGTTATTTTAATTTTCATTTTTAAATTTGGAAAATTTTGAAAATTTACAAAATGCCGGCCATCTTTGACTCAGGTAATTGAGATTTGGTACATATCTAATTGGCACTGGGAAAAAATGTTCAATAAAAATGGGCGGGGCCACGCCCCATTATTCTAAAAAAAAAACAAATTTGTCATATCTCTGAAACTATTTGGCACAGGTGAATAAGATTTGATTTCGGATAAAGTGATGCGAACACCTGTGTCAAATAGTTTCAGAGATATGACAAAAAATTGATTTTTTCGCAAAACTAATAATGAGAAGTCTCCATACTTAGCAGAGTGTTTCTTTGCATAATCGATTAAGATTTGGGTTGACATCTCCGACTTTTATGAAAATTGTAAAAAGTAAGTATGTCAAACGTATAACTGTGGTAAAATGATTTTTCAAAATTCCAAAATTCTATTTTTTTTAAATATTTTTATTTAAAAGCAAATTTGATTATAATTCTTTACAGAGCTTTGAAATTGTGGTATCTTTTACGGCTATCAAGTTATGCATTTTTTTAGTTGTTTAATGTTGTGTTGTGTCGTTGGTGCACGTGCGCTACTATATTGGGTTGACACCGTCCGGACGATATTTTTTTTTTCGGTGGCCCCTAGTAAAATTTTTTTAGAATATTTTTGGGAAATATTTTAACCCATTATAACCAAATTTTTGGAAAAAGAGTCTGAAAGACCATTAAAAACGGGACATATTGAGTTAAGATTTTCCAAAAAATTGTTCCATGCTTGATTTCACATTAAATTTAGTGAACATCTTAACCCATTATATCGCGTTTTTAAGGGTATTTTTGACCCTTTTTTCCAAAATTTTGTTTATAATGGGTTAAAAAATTCTTCAAAAATATTCTAAAAAAATTCTACTAGGGGCCACCGAAAAAAAATATCGTCCGGACGGTGCCAACCCAATATAGTAGCGCACGTGCACCAACGACACAACACAACATTAAACAACTAAAAAAATGCATAACTTGATAGCCGTAAAAGATACCACAATTTCAAAGCTCTGTAAAGAATTATAATCAAATTTGCTTTTAAATAAAAATATTTAAAAAAAATAGAACAAGGTTGCTCCAAGCCCCGAATTGGGTTTAAAAAATAAAAATAGCTTTTTTTCAACTTAAAATAAATGTTTTTTTTTTTTCAGTGTAATTTTGATTTCAAAAGCTTACATCTATTTACACTAACTCTGCAAATTTCATTAAAATCGGATCAAAATCCGAGGAGCTATGAATTTTCAAACATGTACTGAAAGTTTTTTTTTTAATTGTTAATTTTGGGAATTGAGTCGGTAAATTTAATATTTTAAGACACCAAAAAACTTTATACGACCATGTTATCAGTTACCAACATAGACATACATATTAAATCAAAACTTGAGGGTTTTAGATTTTCCAAGAACCAACATGCATATCTTAAAGGAAAATCTGTTGAGACTGCTCTTCATGACGTAGCGCAGGTAATAGAAAAATCAATACATTTTAAGGAATACACACTGGGATGCTTTCTTGATATAGAAGGAGCTTTTAATAACATACATTCGACTGCAATCCATAGAGCATTAGTAAATGCCAACGTAGAAGTAGGCCTCACAAATTGGATAATGAAAATGTTAAAAGACAGGAAAATTACTACATGTGGTGGTACATCCACCATCACAGTTAAGGCTAACAGAGGTACTCCTCAGGGAGGGGTTGTTTCACCGACCTTGTGGGTTTTGGTATTGAATTAGGTACTTATACAAATTGAAGATCAAGGGATTCACGTAACAGCATATGCAGACGATTTAGTTATTTTATCGACTGGTATTTGCCTAGATACAATTGCGAATTTGTTACAGACAGCGCTTCGTATCTTAACAAAATAGGCAACCAGCTGTGGGTTAAATATTAACCCAACTAAAACCGAACTAGTACTTTCTACCAACAGAAGGAAGGTCCCGAACTTCACGTTACCAAAAGTAAATGGACAGGTGCTTGAGCTCAAAGACAGTGCAACATTTTTAGGAATAATAGTAGACAGAAAACTAAATTGGAAACTTAATGCCAAAGAAAGACTAAAGAAGGCGTATGCGGCTTTCTACTCATGTCAGAAAATAATTGGGTTAGAATGGGGCCTTAAGCCGTGGCTAATTCATTGGATATATACGGCAATTATTAGACCGATATTGTCATATGGTAGTGTAGTATGGTGGCCATACCTTGAAATACAAAATAATGTGAAAGAATTGGAAAAAATACAAAGATTGGCCCTTTTAAGAATAACTGGAGCTATGAAAACTACTCCAACAAAATCTTTGGAAGTTATATTGAATGTCCTGCCAATAGATCTCTATATTAGAGAAAAGGCTGCCGTAACATCTATTAGACTAAATCAGACCTATAATTTCAACAGATTAAGCTATGGGCACACAACCATTTTGCCAGAAATAGGTCAGACAGATTACATTAAAGCTTACACAGATTTTAGTAAAAGCATAAAAGCCCAATATCCCACACTTGAACAATGGGAGAACAAGAATGTCCTTAATGATACCACTTTAGAAGTATATACGGATGGTTCTAAAATGGACATAGGAACTGGTTGCGGGATCTTCAGTCAACCAATTAATCTCTCAGAGTCGGTAAAAATATCTGATAATTGTTCTGTATTTCAAGCGGAAATATTTGTGATAGCAGAGGCGGCAAGGTTGATATCGATGAGGGATATATCACCTACCGATATAACCATTTACATCGATAGTCAAGCTGCCATTAAAGCTCTGCAAAATAGGAATATAAGGTCTGAGGTAGTCAGCCGTTGTCGCAGAGAGCTTCAGGTTCTTAACGAACAACACAATGTGGAACTGTGCTGGGTACCCGGTCATAACAATATTCAAGGAAATGAAAAGGCAGATGAGTTAGCTAGGAGGGGTTCATTATTGTTAAACCACCAATCTCACACGATTGCAGGATAATTTCCGATAAAATGGTTTTGGAGATGATGAGATGGGGCAACTCGACCCATTATCAAACGACCAAAACTATTTATAACACTCCTAAGATAAGATTCACTAAATTGCTTTTAAAGTGCAGCAAGAGTGAATTAAAGTCTTTTATATCAGTAGTTACAGGGCATAATACGCTATGCAGGCACCTGGGACAGATGGGGTTTGAGACTGATGATCTTTGTAGATGGTGTGGAGACAGCGACGAGGAAGAGGATAGTCAACATTATCTTTGCCAGTGCCCTGCACTTGCAAAAACAAGATTTAAAATATTTGGATCCTTCTTTTTCCAGGATATGCGAGAACTTATGGAGATAGACCCCGCTAAGATCCTGAAATACATCAAGGCATCAAAATGGGAGCAGAAAACACGAACCAACAACCAATGAATAAGCTTTAATAAGACTGTATAAAACTGTATAAAATAACTGAATTTAATTAATTGTATTGTGTCATAGAACTATGTTCCGTATTTAAAGAGGGATCACAATGGACCAGCAGAATGGTCTAAGTGAAAATTGGCTTGCATATATGCCAACGATGCCCTCGCAACCTAACCTAACCTATCAGTTACCAATATTTTAAAATTCATTAAAACGCAAATATTTCAATATCCCGATTTCAACAATAACACAGGTTTACAAAAAAAAATGTCATGGCTATCGACCAGACTATGTGTTTCCTAGGGACTTTGACGTCCTGAATCCGAATCCTGGGTCCGTTTTTTTCCAGAACGTCTGAGAAAAAAGATTTAAAAGTCATATGGAAGCTAAAATGGGGTTCATGTGTCGTTTAGTGATAAATTCGCTAAAATTCTGAAACTAATTTTTTATCATTGAGTTCTTAGTCCTTCAAAAGAATATGTGATCAAAAAGAGTATCTCGGACCTAGTTTCGGAGCCATCAGAAGATCCGGATATATCTTCTATGAAAACCGCTATAAGTTGGGAACCCTTGCACTATAGGTCAAAAAGGAAATTTTTTTGGCCAAAATCCATAACGTCCATATTATCATTGTGCCCAACTTCAAATGAAGTTTTTATGTTGACTTTAGACTAAAAGAACAATTCTGAAAAAAAATCTTAACCCTTGTACTACCGGGTCAAAAATGGTGCGTGATAAATTTTCTAAATTAATAACACATGCTAACAAGGTTTTGTTGCCAAGCATTTCCGAAGTAAATTTATGCGTTGAATCCCAATCCGCGTTCAGAATTTACCTACCACCTCAGGATTTGGAGATATTTGAGGTCAAACTCATGAAAAATGGCCATTTTGGCTATATTTGAGGTTGAGGCAAACTGGAAAAAATTTTATTATTTTTTTTTCCAAATGCATCTCGTAGTTCTATTTTGTTTCTTCAAAATGAGCTCTTAAAAACTACTATGCAATAATTCCTTTAAAATTTATGGCTGTTTCAAGATGTCATCTTGAAATCCCATAAAACGGGTAAAATGACACGACTTTCGATTGGATGATATCATCTTGAATCTTTAATAACTTTTGAAGAAAGTATTATATGAAACATTTTGAGACCTCGTTTTGAAGGTAAAAAATAGCACTCAGTAATGAATTATGCAAAAAAAAGTAAAAAAAAATTTTTCAGCAGTCTACAACTAACCCCAAAAGTAAAAAAAGTACCAAGTTACTTGGACTAGTAGTATCTTCAGTATTTTGAGCAGTCTACAACTAACCCCATAAGTAAAAACAGTACTAATTTTTCGTATATTCACCACAAATATCTCTATTTTTCGAAAAACCTAATGCAAAAATAATACGAACTTTTACCCAAGTTACTTGGACTAGTAGTGTTTTCAGTATTTTCTTATAAGAAATTGAAAAACAGCTTCTTCGTTTTCTTTTTTGTCTGTCTTTTGCAACCAGATTTCGAATAAATTGAAATTACGGAAGAAAAGTTACCTGACAAAAAAATTCATTAAAAAAAAAAACGGGCAAAATCAGGCGTCTATATTTCTGTGCTGATAAGGAAAAACTGCTTAAGTCTGATTTTTTCGTTTTGCAGGAGATCAATTTTAAACTTTAAAGTTAGTTCTGAAATTATTATGTAACCTCTAGTAAAATTTATCATTTTCCACAGAGCATCTGTTGTTTAAGGGATAAATTGTTACATCTTTCAATATGTAAATCGCTCAAATTAATGAGTTATTTCTGAAAATAAAACTTAAGCAGTTTTTCCAAACGAAAGAAAAAGACTTCGCACAACCTATGTCCAAATGAGCTGATTTTGCAATATCAATATAATTTTAATTTCATGATATGTGGATATAAGATGTTTTTCCAAATGCAATTCAATGAATTATGAAAAATGTAAGCAATTCATTTAAGTAATAATAGTTTTATTTTCAAAGCTGTTAACTAAACACATTCAATAAACATAAGTAACAATATTAATCAATAATATGGAAATCTTAGTTTTCGTTCACTGTATCCTCAACTAAATCAGGATGTATGTCTGGTATTCTTCTGTGACGAGATTGTTGTAAAATGAATGAACCCATGGTTCAATGAACCGGAAGAGATCGATAAGATCTTTTTCTTTTTTGATGAAATTTTTATTACTGCAGGTAGTTTAGGCATTTCGGTTAGGTTTCCACTTTGAAAGGCTCCTTGTTGTCTAGAGAGGTTTTAAACTGTATGTTACCAAAACCATTTCACGTCTTTCCACGTAAAGATTTTGGAATTTGTGTCCTTATTCCTCCAAATGAATTTTGATGTAGAATAGGAAGAACAATTTATGAAGTCTTCTGAACTCATTTCAACGACTTCAAATTTATTTCTCACTGCGACGCTTCTAACGAAATCATACCAATCGCAAGGGTGATGTATTTTGACATTGGTATTCTTTTTTTTTTCGTTCTATTAATGCGTGGTCCACATCACACTCCATATGTGTGTGACCTACAACTAAAAACTTATGCTCAATGTTTTCGATTGACTTGCTGTTTTGGAGGAATGTCATGAACATAGTGCTTAGGAAAGAATTCTTGTTTTGTCCCACACAAGAATCGCTATAAAAAATTACTGTTTTTATTTGACTGTCTTTTTCCTCTAAAAGTTGCAAATGTTTGAGCAAGCACGAAGCAATTTCATTGCCTCCACGTTTGGCCAATCCTTCATGCCACATAAAACAGTATGGAATGTTAGTTTTGCCATCGTGTAGAGTTAAATTAAAAGTTCATAATTGCCTTTTGTAAAAACTAATAGAAAAAACTATGTTTTTATATCACTTTTCATTTCCTATATTTTACTGAAAAATCGCTTATCTACTAATAAATATTAGATTCTGCGAAGAGAAAAACATCTTCAATACATTTAGTAACCTCATTTATTCTTATGAATTGCATGGAAAAACCACTTAACTCACTTAAGAATTAATAAACAAGAATAATTCCTCTGGAAAAATAACTTATCTCAAAATGATTTATTTTACAGTCAAATAACGCTAATGTCGATATAAGCTGTTTTGGCATTGTTTGTTGATGAGTATTTCAACTCTATATTATGATTTGGAAAAATAACTTAAGTTGTTTTAAGCTCTTATTCCTTAACACAATTTCAAATACCTCAAATCATAACCCAACTTAAGTTATTATTCCAAATGAGATTGTACGTCTTAATGAGATAAGTCAAATTTCCCCCATCCATTACTTCCCCAAAAATTATACAATGTTTTTCAAATTTTCTTCAGGGATACTTTTAAATATTGCGAACGTCGTGATGTTCTTAACTCAATTTTTGCTTAAGTCGACTTAAGCAGTTTTTCCTTCCTGCCACAGATTTCTAAATAACATTGACAATAGCAGCGTCTTACTGGTTTCGGGTTACTTAGGACTAACAAATTCCAACAAAATGTTAAAAGCTTACATGAAGTTCAAAATTTAAAAAAAAAATATTAAAAGTCGGGGGTCTAATTTGAAATTTTAGATTTTTCCACAAAAAACCAAAATATATTTTAATGTTTTGACCTAAATTGCGTTATACATAACATCATCAATTTTATTCATTTTTATTTTAGAAAAAAACAAAAAAACTTTTTATTAATTGAAAAAAAGGAGTTAAAATCACGACTTTTTTGCGTTATCGCATTAAAATGAGGAATGGAAAATTACTTTTTCCCAAAACAAAGAAGTATTCTCCGTTACACTGCATCAACAAAAACTCAATAGCAATACTTGTAAAAATTGAATTAAATTGAATTTTGGGCAAAAAAAGTGTGCCTTTTGACCTATGGTGCCCTGGATGGATTTGGAAAATATTGGTGTCATATGAAAGGTATTTTGTTGTTGTCGTTTTTGTTGTTGCTGTTGTTGTTGTTGTAGCAACTCCAGGGCTGTAAATTGAAAACAAAAGTAATCCTTTCGCCTACTAGTAATTTTGGGATATAGGAAATAGAAATCTGATCGGGCATAGTCCGGGAGGCCCAGAAATTGGGCTACCTCTACCGAGCGGGACCATAGGTCAATCGTAGAGAGGTTGGTGGGACGGGACAGACAGTTGAAAAGGTGGGAACTGTAGTGCGGACTTCCACCACATGATGGGCACCGATCCGCGGTGCCCTCAACGATCCGGGCTCTGTAACTCATCAAGATAAGTGAATATCCAGAGCGGAGTTGAGCCAGTATGCACCTTGCCTCCTTCGATAGTGATTTTTCACTTGAGTTAATTTGTGGAGGGCGGCTATTGAGCACTTTATTAAGTGCAAGTGATGCAATAGCCGTACTAGCAAGATGCATATGCAGATCATTGAGGGCCTCGCGGACCGGCCCGGGGTCCCAAGAGTCAGGCAGGAAGTCTGCTATGGCTTCCCTGTAGTACCTAAAATCCACCCTTATGCACCTATGCGGTGACGGCATGCTGACTACCCTATTATTGGGGTAGTCAGGGTTGCAGCAGATCAGCAAGAACTGCTGTGTTAGCAGGGTGTTGTGTGCTCTGACTCTCATGAGCCCGGTCTCATCATGCAGATGGTCCGGGTCGGACATGAGGTGACATCCGGTAGCTATACGCAAGGCACTGTTTTGTCGTGATTGGAGGTTGCTCCACTGCGTGTCACTGAGTGCCGGAGACCAGATGGGGGCTGCGTAATTCAAGATAGATCGCCCGATCGCCTTAAATGTGGCGACCAGGGTCTCCTTGTCCTTACCCCATGAGGTTCCTGCAATGGCACTCAGGACACGGTTTCTTTTGCTTAATTTGGAGCAGACCTCACTAGCGTGTCTTGAAGATTTGTATAAGCTATCGAATGTCACCCCAAGGATTTTCGGATACTTAACAGTCGGAATTTGGTCTCCGTTTATATGGATATTGAGGGATTTATTAACCTCGCTAGTCCATGATGTGAAGAGCGTCGCAGAGGACTTCTGCGTAGCAAGTTGTAGCCTGCGGTCCTCAAAGAAGCGCTTGAGTACAACAAGATACGCATTGATCCTCTGCTCAGCCTCCGAAACAGTTTTTACTGATGCCACGATAGTGCAATCATCAGCGTATGAGACCAAAGTGACCTCGGAAGGAGGGGGTGGCATGGTGGAAAGATAGAAATTAAAAAGTATAGGCGAAAGCACGCCTCCTTGCGGCAGGCCCATCTTCAGTTTTTGGAATTTAGAGCTAGCACTTCTGAAATCCACGAAGGCCCGTCTACCATGCAGGGTTTGATTTTGCTGAGCTATTTTTTAGTCTATTCATTTGCTGTGCTGCGACTATAGAAAAAATACGCAGCACAGCTCTACAGTCAAAGCACAAATTTAAAATTGAACTGTCTGCTATGCTGTGCTGTTTTTTCAATTCATAAGCAGTAGCAGAGCCGAAGTTCTTTTACGAAATCCGATCGCTTGCTGCTACGGTTGAAGTCGATTATTTCAAAATGTTTGCTTCGCTGCCGCTACAGTTTTCGAAAGAGAACGAAGCAATAGAAAAAGGAAACAAAAACATTCAGGTTGCCACCTGGTTTTTTTTTGTAAAATTAGCTTAAACCATACATTTAAAAAAAAATTAATTTTAACCTTAAACCGCTTAGATAAACTTTTAAGAAATCTAACGTATTTTTTAGAGTTGCCACCTGGTTTTTTTAATAAAATCAAAATTTTTTTATTAAAATGCTTAAAATCATCATTTTCTCACTATACATAAATTGACATCTTGGGTCCAAAAACGACAAAACAAAAATTTAGGGTTGCCATATTAGAGTTGCCAGACGTTTTTTTGTAAAATTGCATTTCTTTGTCAACTTTCTTTATTGAATGTTATAGATTCGACCCGAAAACCCATAGTAAATTTTTTGGGGTTGCCACCTGGTTTTTTTAATGAAATCAAAATTTTCTTTCAATAAATTGCTTAAAATCATCATTTTCTCTCTATAAATTGACATCTTGGGTCCAAAACAACGAAACAAAAATTTAGGGTTGCCATATTAGGGTTTCCAGACTTTTTTTCGCAAAATTGCATTTCTTAGTCAACTTGCTTTACTGAAAAGTTATAGAATCGACCTAAAACCCGCAGCAATTTTATTGGGGTTACCACCTGGTTTTTTTAATAAAATCAAACTTTTGTTTCAATAAATTGTTTTTGGACCCAAGATGTCAATTTATAGAAAGAAATTGATGATTTTAAGCAATTTATTGAAAAAAATTTTGATTTTATTAATAAAACCAGGTGGCAACCCCAAAAAATTTACTATGGGTTTTTGGGTCGATTCTATAACATTCAACAAAGAAAGTTGACAAATAAACGCAATTTTGCAAAAAAAAAAACGTCTGGTAACCCTAATATGGCAATCCTAAATTTTTGTTTCGTCGTTTTTGGACCCAAGATGTCAATTTATAGAGAGAAAATGATGATTTTAAGCAATTTATTGAAAGAAAATTTTGATTTTATTAAAAAAACCAGGTGGCAACCCTAAAAAATTTCCTATGGGTTTTTGGGTCCATTTTATAACATTCCATAAAGAAAGTTAACAAAGAAAAGCAATTTTGCAGAAAAACTTCTGGCAACCCCAATATGCCAACCCTAAATTTTTGTTTCGTTGTTTTTGAGCCCAAGATGTCAATTTATAGAGAAAAAATGATGATTTGAGCTATTTATTGAAAGAAAATTTTGAATTTATTAAAAAAACCAGGTGGCAACCCTAAAAAAATATGTTGGATTTTTTAAAAGTTTATCTAAGCGGTTTAAGGCTAAAATTAAATTTTTTTTTTTGAGATGTATGATTTAAGCAAATTTAAAAAAAAAAAAAACATGTCGCAGTCCTGAAAGTTGTTTCTGCTGTGTACAGCGAAAAGCCGAAGTTCAAACAACCGAGTTAAATAAAAAGCAAAAGCAATAGCAGAGCACAAAAACAAAAATGTGCTTGCTTGAATTGCTTTGACTTCACAGCAAGCAGTAAGCCCAAAATGAAAAACGCAATAACTGACGCAGCACAGTTCAGCAAATTTTCGTTGCTATAGCTATTTTATAATCAGCAGATCAAACCCTGCTACCATGTAAATAGGCCGCTAGAAACCTCTTGGTGCTGACGGGGAGGGTCGTGTTTTGAAGATCCGCAAGGAGGATGTTTAGGTCGACAGTATCGAAAGCCTTTGAGCCTTTGTTGCTGGTGTAGTTGTTGGTGTTGTTGATTTATTTGTTGTTGTAATTGAAAAATTTCACAAAATTTCAAAAAGGTCATATCTCGAAAACTAAAAATCCAATTGAAAATATGCTCAAAACATTTTTATAGGATGTCAAAATAATAATAATAATAGAGTTTAGCTACTACAGCTATTAGCCTTCTTGACTATTTAGCTTCAAGCTTTAAATCAAGTAAAGCATAAAATAAATAAGGAAAATTAAAAAATTATGAGTTTTAATGTGTTATTTTTTTATAATTTTTTCTTAGCTTTTTCGCACTTTCTCAACATACCCACTCAGATCACTTGTATACATAACTACAAATGCATAAATGCAGTTGTATGTATGTAATAACATGATCCAAAGAATGAATGTTAGAAAAAATTAACCCTGCATGCTGTGGGGCTCGGACAACACAACATTAAATAAAAAACAACCAATAACCAACGAATTTAATTATAATAATTTTTCAATCTAAGTTTGAAGGGGCTGAAGCCATATAATTAGTTCTACTAACCGGTTGATAAAATAATTGATTAGAGTTACGATTACTTCTTTGGTTAGTATTAAAATAAATACAGTAGGTCCAAGCCAAAGTCGTACACCAAACAAACTTTTTTTCAATACCCCAAAACTAAGTACGCAAAAATCATTTAAGAAATTTGAAGTACCTTTTTTAAAAGCCTATTTAATCCTTCAATTTTAACAAAAAACCAAACTTGAAATTTTCCGTTATTTTTGAAAAAAAAATAAAAAGTTACAGAAATCAAGCATATTCAGTGCCAAAGCCAAAGTCGTACACCTTAACAAAATTATAACTTTTACATGAGTTCAGTTATTAGTGTACATTATTTTATTTTTATTTGTCATGTTTAGTCCTTTTGGCATCCTTTGAATTAGTTTTTCACAATAGCTCGGATACATTTTTTCCCATTTTCCATGAATACCCTTTTCAGTTCAGTTTTTGAACAAATATTGTGCTGGCGAACTTTTGCGTCCAGATAATTCCACAAGATTTTAATAGCATTTATATCTGGACCCTGCGCCAGTGTTACGAATACATTGGGACAGTTGTATTGAATGCATGATCTCATATTATAAGAAATATGTTTGAAATCGTTATTTTATTAAAAGTACCTATTACTACATTGACCAAGTTTATCCTTATATTGCAATAAATTTAGTCTCTAAATGTTCAAACATATCTTATGATCCTTACTACTATCAACAAAATGGAGTATTCCAGGCCCAGCTTCTGAAAAAGAGCCCCAAGCCATTAGTGAACCACCGTCATGTTTTACATATGGTTTAAGGTTTTTCGAACAAGGTGCTTCAGTTGGTTTTCTCAATATGTATGGTCTGTCGTCTGATCCAAAAGTATTAATCTTACTTCTATTCAAGAAGAGAACATTTTTCCAAAAGAAAAAATCTTTATGGCAGTGAGTTTTAGCAAACAGCAACCGAGCCTCTTGATGCTTCTTCTTTATTAAAGAAAAACGTTAGACCAAATGTAAAACATGAAGGTGGTTCACTAATGGCTTGGGGCTCTTTTCAGCAGCTAGGCCTAGAATACACCATTTTGTTGATATAAGAAAGGATCATAAGATTTATTTGAACATTTTAAGACTAAATTTACTGCAATTTAAGGATAAACTTGGTCAATGTAGTGATATGTATTTTTACCAAGAAAACGATCTCAAACATATTTCTTATAACATGAGATCATGGATTCAATAGAACTGTCCCAATATATTCGTAACACTGGCGCAGAGTCCAGATATAAATGCTATTTAAATCTTGTGGAATTATCTGGACGCAAAAGTTCGCCAGCACAATATTTGTTCAAAAACTGAACTGAAAAGGGTATTCATGGAGAATGGGAAAAAATTTATCCGGGCTATTGTGAAAAACTAATTCAAAGGATGCCAAATGGACTAAACATAAACTCATGTAAAAATTATAATTTTGTTAAGGTGTACGACTTTGGCTTTGGTACTGAATATGCTTGATTTCTGTAACTTTTTATTTATTTACAAAAATAACGGAAAATTTCAAGTTTGGTTTTTTGTTAAAATTGAAGGATTAAATAGGCTATTTAAAAATGTACTTCAAATTTATTAAGTTATTTTTGCGTACTTAGTTTTGGGGCATCGAAAAAAAGTTTGTTTGGTGTACGACTTTGGCTTGGACCTACTGTATATTTAAGAAGCTCTGGTGCGGCAAGAGACCCTGTAATAAGCTGATGCAGATAAAGTATATCCGATATATTTCTACGCGTACTTAAAGACTGCATACGTAACAACATCAAACGATCCTCATAAGGAGGAATGTTTGAAGAATCCGTCCAATTAAAGCCTTTAAGAGTACGTACAATTGTGTTATATAAAGTCACCGTTACTAAAGGGCTATTAAATTCTTTTGCCCATCGTTTAATAAAGCCAAGCAGTGATGAAGATTTTTTACAAATTTGATTAATATGTTCATTGAACGTTAGTTTAGCATCAACATTTATACCAAGGTCTTTGACTGAACCGACACGACAGATATGTTTATCATTAAATTTATAATTAAACTCTACGATTTGATTTTTTCTTGAAAAAGTCATTGTTTGGCATTTATCAGAATTGAGATGTAAGCTATTTTACAACACCAAACTTCAAAAGATTTCAAGTCAGACTGAAGTAGGAAACTGTCTTCAACTCCCTTCACGATCCTGTATATTTTCATATTATCTGCATATATTAGCAAATGAGAGTTTTTAATAATGTGAGTAACATCATTTATTGCTAAAATAAACAGGAGAGGTCCCAAGTGGCTTCCTTGCGGAACACCTGAAGACGCAGTAAAAGGAGCTGACAACACCTTCCGAAATCTTATTTGATATGAACGATCAGACAAATAAGATTCGATCAAACTGACAAAATTTAAAGGAAATCCAAGCTTTTTTAATTTAAACAAAATTAAGTTATGTGGTAGTTTGTCAAATGCTTTACTGAAATCTGTGTAGATTAGAGTGGTCCAAATTTTGTATGGAAAAACTAAAAGTGTTAAAAAGTCAAGGTGCGCGCGACTTTTCTGAATCCTTGGATCCTGCTGATTACAAAAAGTGCTTTGGAACCAAAAAAAAATTGCGTTTAGATATTCCGCAACGAGCTTTTGAAGGTACATTTTTAGGAATTTTTGAGTTTTTGAGTACTATTTTTAATTTAAACGCTTTTGTTTGTATTTGCAAAAATTTAATTGCATTTTGCTAAGAATATTTTGGGCCATTTTTTTCATTAATAATAATATTCTCTTTCTCAATTTTTTTTAGCAGCACTTTAAACTTCAAAATTTGTTAATTTTTTGAGGTATTTGCAGATTCAAGAACCGATTTTTTTCTTATTTTGCTCTAGCGAATTTTTTTTTATGCTTTTTTTTTTACGCATTAATTTATCTATCAACTGACTCCAACGACTAAGCCACCAGCTTCACTTTACTTGCTAAAAACTGTAAAGTTTAATCGAATTTGGCCAAAAAAAAAACTTTGAGTTTAAAATTTTCATGGTGAAACAGAAACAAAAATAGTCATTTGTGATGTATTTGTTCATGAGAATTCTAAATCCGGTCTCAGAATTGCTCTATCTTGTACGGTTTTAGAGATATCCTAATCTAAAAATGCAAAAAACACCGTTTTTGATATTTTTAAAGCTGTTATATAACGACATGGTAACTTTCAGCTTGGTATTGAAAATAAGAGTGACGGCTTTTTTCTTGAAAACCCAATTTAAATTTAATCGATATCTTTTTGTTCCTCTGAAATATAGTAAGCAGAAATAATAAAAAAACATTTTTTTTTGCACTTTTTCAACTTTTTAAGTTAGGATAACTCCGAGAATAAAAAAGATATCCGCATAATTTAAATTGGATTTGAAAGAAACATACTGTCTGTCACTTTTAAACACAATACCATTTTTTGTGGCTGAAAGTAACCTTGACTTGTAATATCACTTAAAAAAGAGCAAAAACGGTGTTTTTTGTACTTTTATGTTTGAATATCTCCTTAACCATACAAGATAGAGCGATTTTGAGACCAAATTCGAAATCAAAATAAACAAATACATGGAAAATGGCTATTTTTGTTTATTTTTGACTAATATTTTTTTTTAGTTTTTTTAGAAGATCTATGAAAACTATCTGTTAACCTATTTTGCCAAAAATAACATGAAGTGCAAAAATTTCGATATTGCAAAGAACGTTGTTTTACTCAGAAGATTAGGAACTAATGATTCTATAAAAAAAAAAGTGGTACCTTCCGTCATCCTATTAAGATATCTTATTTTAATGCCTTGAAAACACTAAAATGAATTTTTTTTTTTAGTCTAATTTAATTATACTTAATAGTTTTTAGTGAGTAAAAGTGTTACCAATAGCTTAGTTGTTGGAATTATTTAAAAGATAAATTAATGCATAAAAATATTAAAACCTCAAAAAATTAACAAATTTTTAAGTTTAAAGTGCTGCTAAAAAAAATTGGCAAAAAGTAGATTAACTATTATTGATGCAGAATATGGCTCAAAATATTCCTCACAAAATGCAGTTTAATTTTTGCAAATACTTTGTCTGGTTCAAAAGGTATAGCGTTTAAATTAAAAAAAGAACTCAAAAACTCAAAAATTCCCAAAAGAGTACCTTCAAGCTCGTTGCGGAATATCTAAACGCAATTTTTTTTTGGTTCCAAAGCACTTTTTGTAAGCAGCAAGATCCAAGGATTCAGAAAAGTCGCGCGCACCTTGACTTTTTAACACTTTCGGATTTTGTACCACTCTAGTGTAGATACAGTCAACTTGCCCACCAGAGTCCAAAGAATTTAATGTAAAAGACGTGAAATCAAGAAGGTTAGATACTGTAGATCTGCCATTAACAAAACCATGCTGACGTGATGTAATGACTTCACCACAGCACACCTTGACTTGATCGTATATAATTTTTTCAAAAAGCTTTGGTATTGATGATAGCTTGGCTATGGGCCTGTAATTTGAAACATCATTTTTACATCCTTTCTTAAAGATTGGACTTATGAATGATTCCTTCCAAAATTGAGGAAAATAGTTATCGTTAATAGATTTATTAAATAAAAAGCTGAGTGGATGACTCAAGATAGAGCTGCAATTAATTAATAATGTTGCTGGAATACCATCAGGTCCACTTCCAATATCGTCATCAATAGATGCAATATATTTCTCCACGAGTTCAGGGGAGAAAGATATTGCATTAAATGAAACTTTCGGGTCAGTTTCCATGAATTCAAAATAGGGGATGTCAGGGCTAAATAAGTCAGATGAAAAAGAATTTTTAAATAAGTTAGCAAACAACCCCGCAATTATTTCGGGATTGCTGGTAAGCTCGTCACCAGTCTTGAACTCAGTCGGAAAACCGTCTGACTTTTTTTTTGAATTAATAAATTCCCAAAAATTCTTGGGGTCTTGGAGAATGTTCAGCTTCATTTTATTCAAATACTCAGAATAAACAGAAGCTGATTTTAATTTAAATTCGTCAAACAGTTTGTTGTAATTTTCTAAATCGTTTCGGTTTTGACTACAGATATATTTTTTCCAAGCCCTGTTACGACTATTACGAATTTTCTTTAAGTTTCTTGTATACCAAGGGTATGAAGAGTTATTAACGTATTTAAATGTATATGGCACTGCCAAAGCTATAGCTTTAAAAAGTTCTTTATAGAAAAATTTAATGTTATTATCCAAAGAATTATTTTCAAAGAAGTTTAAAAAATTATTAACATTGTTCCTTAAAATGGCATTCAACTTCCAAAAGTCAGCTTTTTTGAAATTGAATTCATAAATTTTAATAGAAGAGCATTCATTATTTAAATTATTTTGATCTGATTGGTACAATATATTCAAAGGTGGATGATAAGTATCAACCACACCTAGGGCATTGAAGGCGTTATTTACAACAACCTTACTACTATCTGTAACCAAAACTAAGTCAAGTTGTCATCCGTGACAATTCGTTATACAACTAACTTGTTGTAAATCAGTTAAAATTTCGTCAACAAAAATTTTTTGTTGTCGGGTTTTAGGACATGACGCATAATAATATGTGTCTTTCTCAGACAAAGTCCAGTTAAGGTCAGGCAAATTGAAATCACCTAACAATAAAATGTCGTCATTAACGTCAAGTTTTTGAGTAATGTACTCTACGGCCTGTGCAAGACTATCGTAGACTTCTATGCTACTATTAGGAGGAATATAGGTGTTAAGAATATATAAACTTGACTTGCGAATAGTAACTTCTACGCATATTAGTTTAATGTCAGATGCACAGGGAACAAAGAACTCGTCAAATGATTTTTTATTGCTATTAAAACGCCTCCACCGACTAGAGAAAGGTCGTTTGTATGTCTGTCTCTTCTAAAGACATTAAAACTATTGTCAAATAACTCCGAGTTAAGTGTATTGTTATTTAACCAAGTCTCGGTAAAAATGATAACATCCTCAGAAAAATTCTGAGTTGCTAAAAATAAATCATGCGTCTTTGAACGTAGGCCCCTTACATTTTGGTAGTAAAGGGATAGCCGATTTAGTTTTTTGAATTGTGTTTATTAGAAAATCGAGCAGTCTTCTTAGTTTCTTTGAATTCAGAAATGAAGACATTGTCGACCCATACTTTTGAATTGCAGACCGCAGGAAAATGATCAGAAGCCACCGTTATTTTAAAGGAAGCATGTGTTGGCTTATTGCCAAGTTTCCTACATGAAACATATGCGTCAAGAGGAATGACATTATTCTGTCTTAAAAACTCTTTAATATTGTCAGAAGTTGTGTCAGGGTGCAGCCGCGAAACAAAAATTGATTTTGATTTAGGCAATGCACGCAAGGAGACAGGCATAACAACCGTATCAACAACTTGGGTATTGGTTGATGTTGACGGGGTTGGATGGGCACTATTCGGCATATTCGACGAAATTGTAGGAATAGAAGATGAATTGGCTGCAGCGCCAGTGTTGTCTAAACTTTTAGTAAGCTTTCGTCTCGGTTTTCTTTTCTTTTTAAGGGACTTAGCTTTCTTGGTATGAGTTGGTATCGATGGAGTGGATGCAATAACCACAGAAGACGCGGTAATGGTATTATTGTGAAGTATGGTCTCTTCAATAACAGTCTCGTTAAGACTTTTTTCAATTTGAGGAGAAAAATCACTGAAATTATTTAAAATATCTCTGAAATCAATATTCAGATTGTTCAATTTTTCCCCAAATTTTTTAATTTTGTCGAAAAAACTCGACGGAGATGGGGCTTTACAAGATGGGCAATACCATTGCAAACCTGATCGCTCAGAACATAAGAGATCCGTAACAGATTTAGTCAAACTAGCATACTGTGCATGAAACATCTGTTCACATGGACCAGAGCAAGAAAACATCGCATTTAAAATATTTTGGCATTTGCAAAAATCACCAAGAGAGCAAACAACCAAATTATCCGAAGAAAAATAATCCATTTTAGAAAGACAGAAAAATAAAATTGAATATGTAAAAAATTATGTGACTAACTAGTCAACGTGGTGACAGAAGGGTTAATTCAACTGCAAAAAATTGCCGCAAGCGAGCAACAACAAAATAGTGCAAGCAGTATAGAGTCTAGCTTTGTTAGCGTACAAAGAAGAAAGAAGAATCGAAAACTAATGCAATAACACTGCATGCAAGTTTGTATAAAAAAAAAAAAATAAATAAATTATTTCTATTTGTTAATTTGCTATTTAAATTCACTTGTATAAAAATTTGGACACTAGCTTGTGTTACACATTTTAGTGAAGATCTAAAGACCACTATAATTACATTTATCTAATTGGAAACACTGTTTTATAATAACAAAAAATTATGGAAAAACATGCACAAAATTTAGTAACACAGAATACACAACCGAAACTTATGCCTTTTATATGACACCAATATTTTACAAATCCATCAAGGGGTTCCCAACTTATAGCGGATTTCATCGAAGATATATCCGAGATCTCCGAAACTAGGTCCGAGATACCCTTTTTGATCACATATTCTTTTGAAGTACTAAGAACTCAATGAGAAAAAATTAGTTTCTGAATTTTAGCGAATTTATCACGAAACGACACATGACCTACATATGACCTTGAAATATTTTTTCTCAGACGTTCTGGAAAAAAACGGACCCGGGATTCGGATTCAGGACGTCAAAGTCCCTAGGAAACACATAGTCTGGTCAAAACGCCATGACATTTTTTTTGTAAACCTGTGTAATCCGCTCATATATTTTTTCTTTAATTCTTTATTAAGTCTATGAACATAAATTTTTACAGACTAGAAAATATAGTACAATCATTTGGGAGAATAAAATGATGTTACCTGGAAAGTTTTGCGGGATTTTTGCAAATGAGTTATTTTATAGATTTCGATGTGCTCTTTCAGAATTTCAACTTTGCTACCTCGAGTCGTGTTCGCTCGCGCCGCCATATTGGAAAAATGGCGTCCAAAATCAGTTTCTTACAAATATCTCTTTAACGGTTAAATCTAGAAAAAAATATTGTGGCGCAACATTGTAGCTTATAAAATTTTCCATAAAAATTACCTTTCAATTGTTTTCGTACGACTTATAACTCAGGAGATATCCTAATTCAAAATTTGAAAAAAAAATTAGTAAATTGTGCATGCCGCTTATGAGTACACGGTGGTTTTTAAAAAATTTTAACTTTTTGAAATACCACCCGCGATTTTTTTCAGGGAAAATGTTGGGGGACCCTTATAGTATCTAAATACGCAAACCGCGAAATCGAACGTCCAGCCGTTTTTTTTTTTTTTGACCTTTTAGTTTTTTTAACGATTTTTGAGTGTTTTCTCGATGTGTATATACATATTATGTACATATATATATGTATATGCGTACATATATATACTTGTATAAGTATATATGTGTAACATATATATATGGATATATATATACATACATACATATGAAAGGTATCGTTTCCGCACCATTTATTTTTTAAAAAAATCGTTTTTTTCGTATTTAAGAAAAACACAAACAAAAACCGGAAACGAAAGTAGTCACTCCAGATGTGATTTTTAATGCTTAATCCGATTCCAGTATTAGAATTGCTCTATTACGTCTGGACTTTGAGATATCATTACATATATGTTTAAAGGACACCATTTTTATTCCTATTTTTGAAGTTATATAACAAGATAAGGTAATATTATGCCGTAAAATCTGGTATGACAGTTAATAGCCCTAGTTTTTTCCTTGAAAATTCAATCAAACCGATATCTTTCTGGTAATAGAAATTCCCAAAAAAATTTTGTGTGTCCTGCATATAACATCCAATATAGCCAAAAATCGTGTTTTTGCACTTTTTTAACTTTTTAGGCAAAGATATCTCCGACAAAAAAAAAGATATCGTTATCGGTTTGATTGAATTTTCAAGGAAAAATCTAGGGCTATTAACTGTCGTACCAGATTTTACGGCATAATATTACCTTATCTTGTTATATAACTTCAAAAATAGGAAAACAAATGGTGTCCTTTAAACATATATGTAATGATATCTCAAAGTCCAGATGTAATAGAGCAATTCTAATACTGGAATCGGATTAAGCATTAAAAATCACATCTGGAGTGACTACTTTCGTTTCCGGTTTTTGTTTGTGTTTTTCTTAAATACGAAAAAAACGATTTTTTTAAAAAATAAATGGTGCGGAAACGATACCTTTCATATGTATGTATGTATGTATATATATCCATATATATATATTACACATATATACATATACAAGTATATATATGTACGTATATACATATATATGTGTACATAATATGTATACCCGATCAAAAAAACTTGTCAAGTTCTTGTCATTGTATCAGAAATGTATATCAAAATGATATCAAAAATGTATCAGCCGCTGATATCCATTTTTTGTATATCATTTTGATATATTTTTGATATCATTGAATGACATGTCAATTTTGTATCAGAAATGTATATCAAAATGATATCAAAAACTTGTTAGCGGCTGATATCCATTTTTTGTATATCATTTTGATATATTTTTGATATAATTGAATGACATGTCAATTTTGTATCAGAAATGTATATCAAAATGATATCAAAAACTTGTCAGCGGCTGATATCCATTTTTTGTATATCATTTTGATATATTTTTGATATCATTGAATGACATGTCAATTTTGTATCAGAAATGTATATCAAAATGATATCAAAAATTTATCAGCCGCTGATATCAGTTTTGTATCAGAAATGTATATCAAAATGATATCAAAAATTTATCAGCTGCTGATATGTCAAATTTTACGTTTTCGTTTGTGAATTTTATTTAAAGATAGTTATAGAAGACGAACGCGCAGCCAATTTTAGTGAATAAGTTAATTTTCTAATGAAATTAGTGAAAAGCACAAAAATATAATTGAGTGCAAAAGAACCGACACTCCATTCAGTTGCTGCATGCGGCCTGTGGTTGGGAAAACTAAAAGTATGGAAAACGGACGAGCAGCCAATTTTGGTAAGAAGTGAGTTTTGCCATGAAATTAGTGAAAAAGCATATGAAAAATATAATTGAGTACAAAAAAAAAAAACTAGTTGACGATTAACCACAATATTGTAAAATTTGGCCATAATCTGCGTCACTTTAGTTATCGGACCCAAAATTGGTTGTCATTTTTGTATCAGAAATGTACAAAAATTGTATATCATTTTGATATCTTTTTTTGATATCATTTTGATATCTTTTTTTGATATCATTTTGATATCTTTTTTTGATATCATTTTGATATCTTTTTTTGATATCATTTTGATATCTTTTTTTGATATCATTTTGATATCTTTTTTTGATATCATGGTGATATACAAAAAGCGTAACATTCCGTATATCACTGTGATATCCTTTTTTATCAAAATCTTGTATGTCACTGACAAATTTTGGATATCATTTTGATATATTTTTGATATACTTTTTTTGATCGGGTATACACATCGAGACACACTCAAAAATCGTTAAAAAGACTAAAAGGTCGAAAAAAAAAACGGCTGGACGTTCGATTTCGCGGTTTGCGGATTTAGATACTATAAGGGTCCCCCAACATTATCCCTGAAAAAAATCGCGGGTGGTATTTCAAAAAGTTAAAATTTTTTAAAGACCACCGTGAGTAGGCACAGTGATGTGCTGAGCTTAAAATTACGATTACTCATGAACAGTGAGTCACACGTTCAAAGTAAAAATATGTATATATAGAGAATTACTTGCACTACATATTTTTTTTTTTTTTTCATATATTGTGTTGGAATTAATTTTAAAGGTTTTTTTCGGTTTTTGAGCATTTATTTAGAAACAACGGTACAATGTATATTATTCAAAGTATTGTCCATTGTTAGCTACAATATTTTCCCATCTTTCTGGCAGCATACGGATTCCGCGCCGGAAGAACGACTCGTCTTTTGAGGCAATCCACGAATCGACCCATTTTTTGGTATCCTCGTAAGAAGTGAAGCGCTGCTCAGCCAAGCCATGCGTCATCGATCTGAATAGGTGGTAGTCGGAAGGGGCTATGTCTGGGCTATAAGGCGGGTGGGGTAGCACATCCCAATTCAGCGCCTCCAACGTTTCCTTGACGGTTCTTGCAACATGTGGCCGTGCGTTGTCATGTTCAAAAACCACTTTGTCGTGTCTTTTGGCATATTCCGGCCGTTTAACCTTTAATGCTCGGCTCAATTGCATCAATTGTTGTTGGTAGCGTCCCCAGTGATGGTTTCGTTAGGTTTTAGCAGCTCATAGTACACGACACCCTTCTGATCCCACCAAATACACAGCATAAGCTTGGCGCCATGAATATTCGGCTTGGCCGTCGATGTTGATGCATGGCCGGGTGGTCCCCACGA
This sequence comes from Calliopum simillimum, assembly GCA_951812925.1. Taxonomy (NCBI): domain Eukaryota; kingdom Metazoa; phylum Arthropoda; class Insecta; order Diptera; family Lauxaniidae; genus Calliopum; species Calliopum simillimum. The sequence goes on along the minus strand of OX638372.1, from coordinate 78,183,586 downwards.
TTTTTTTCGCTTAGGATTATCGTAATGGATCCATTTTTCATCGCCAGCGTGTGCGTTGTGCTTCAACCGCTTTTTTCTTCAAATGGATGCACAAAAGTAAACCTTCCCGCAAATTGCGTTTTGTTGGAACGAAAGTCGACATGTTCACAGAGAAAAAAATATATGTTTACACTTCAGTGGAATAACACATACTGAAAAATGAAGCTTAGGCAATGTGCTTTGAAATGAATATAGTCACAGGTGTGCCCGATGCGATCTATTGATAGTTATGCCATCCCTTAGAGAACCTTTAAAACTAATTCCAACACCCAATATGATCTATAGTTTAGGAGACTTTTTTAAACAATCCTAAAATTTAGAAAAAACCGTTTTTTCAAAATAGTACGTATGTCAAATACTAACTTTCACCAATTTTCATAAGAATCGGAGATGTCAATCCAAATCTTAATCGATTACGCAAAGAAACACTCAGCACTTAAATCAGCTCTGTGAATTTTTATAAAAATCTGAGAACTCAACTGCAAATTTCGAAAAATTTGAGATGATCGTAGCCATACATAGATATGAAGCTATAACCTCGGAAATAGAAATTTTCGAATAAATCAGGAACAGCCACACGTCGCACAAAGGGGTATTGTATGCGCTTTTACGCATTAAATTGAAAAAAAATTTTTTGAAGTACCGTCTTTTTTTGATACCGTTTTAAAGATAATTAAATTCTGCGTCACAAACAATAAAAATTGTTGACCTAACATTACTAGTAAAAAAGTTATATGCGGTTGAAGAATTTTTTGGCTTTTTTAAAGTAAATTTTTATTAAAAAAAAAGCTTTTGTGGAAAAGGTTTTAATGGAACCTTTAACTTCAGGTAATTGTGGTTCTCACTACATAAAATTTTTTTTGAGTTAATGTTTAAAAAAATTTTGTTTTATATATATTAAATATGTGTTAAAAAATTAAGGTTTTTTATTATTCAAGTGGAGTTAAAGAATTTTAGGTTGTGCAAGGTTTTCATCTTGTTATGATTTTCTTTAACTATAGACTGTCCATAATAAGTGTTAAAAATTTGGTTGTGCCATGTTTTGCTCCTTCGGAATTATTAAACTCTTTGTGAGAGAACTCCAGTCGCTATAAACACAAGAAGCAAGTGCAGCCACCAACAATGCAATGTTTTTTTTTCCTTTTGTTTTGTTTTTCTTCTTAAATTTTGATGGACCCTATTAGTTCAGGTATTTTTTTTTTAATACAAAAGTGGTTTTTGTTTTGTGAAAGTGTTTTGTTATATTTAAATTTTTTTTTTGTTCGTTAGTTTAAAATTAAGTTCATTTTGGCTATATACATAGACATATAGTCGTTCCAAAAGTGAGCTCAAACAAAAATGTTTTGATTTCAATAAAGAGTAGACATTTAAGTTACTTTTTATGAAAAAAAGGGTTGCGGGTTTTTACGCGGCTGTGAGAAATTTTAATTTTTTTAAGGCAAACTGACATGTCCAATATGTATGAAATTGGAGCAAAAAATAAATAAAAAGTTAAATACAGACATATAGACAGATAATTACCACCAAAAATCTGCAGAGGGTGTCAATAAAGTACGCTGAGTTTTTAAAAATTTTTGAAGGTCATTAAGACGTCGCTCAGCGCCGTTTTATGCAAAATCTCGGCTTAGTACAGTTTTTATTTTATTACGATTTAAAAAACGCTCGGAATGAGTCATCCGATATATCAAATTTTTTGTCTTGAGTCACGGTATATAAAAATATTATATCTCGAATTTAAAATCATTCATATATTGTTGTTTTAGATAAAAAACCGAAAGAAAACATATTTTCGATATTTTGGCCTGCTGTAAGACTCTTAAACTACATCTTGGAAAAACTGTTTTTCATAAGTTTATCATAAAATCATACAAGAAACAATTTTCTATTGCATCTTAACTCATTATATCCTGTTTTTATGGGTCTTCTTGACCCTTTTTTTCAAAAACTTGGTTAAAATGGGTTAAAATGTTCTACAAAAATATTCTCTACAAAATTTCACTAGGATTCACCAAAGACAGAAATTCTTAAAACTTCAGAATAATGCGTAAAAAATTTGATGACAATTTTCAATTTCCGTTTTTTATTGCTATTAAAAAAAAATTTCACTACATAATGTACAACTGCATAAGTTTTCTACTTTTTTATGCATAATTAACTAAAAAAATAAGTTATAACCCTCAATAGTCTGGATGAATTAATAGCGTGTTTTGGTATCTAATACCCCACTGTGCGTCGCATAAACTGCTTAGAATCATCCAAGAAACAAGTGTGAATTGTTTTTTTTTATTTTTTTTTTTTTTTTTTTTAAATTTATTAAAAATGACAAAAAAATTTTTTTTCTAAAAAAAAAATAAAAAAAAAAAAATTTCACGTATTCCTTGAACGATTCTAAGCATTTTACGCCATGTACTCTTTTTTCGTAAGATGCCTCCCTCATGAGTAAAAAAACGTTTTGCCTTTCACGGGGCTGCATCACTATGTTTCAAACGTTATATCATCGAGCCTGCTGGCCCAAAACATTCTTAACATGTCTTGTCTTGAAGTTTTTTAAGAGCTCTTTCGAATAAGATCTTGTAAATAAAAAAAGTTCATTTCGTTTAAAGCAGGATGACTATTTTCTTTGAAAAACCTTTTTAAAGCAGTTTTTCGTTTTTTAAGAGGTGTACATTTTTTTTTTTTGTCAAAATTACAACGTAGGTTTTAAAGTTCATTAAAAACAAACAAAATGAATGTTTTTAAGTTACTCTAAAACAAATTTTTCAAATTGTTTGACAACATTTTATAATTAATTCTAAAAAAAAAAATAATAAATATATATTTTTGCTTTGAGCCACCTTTAAAAATGCATTTAAAAATCTGAAAAAATGCATGGTGTATTCTGTCATGATGTAGAACTTGATGCCAAAGTATATCTAAGAAATTCGAAAAAAAAATTTTTTTTAACAGCCCTACTGCTCATACATCGACAAACCCACTGCAAAAATGTAAATGCTGCAGGGTTATGGCCAATATATCGCTGTTAGCCGCCTAATTTTATGCTACGTTATTTTTTCCAATTTTAGATCCAAAAATACTTAATTTCATTAACACTTACTTTTACATCCAGCGATGAAAGGTACCCTCCATGGCGTTGGTGTGTGTAGCTAAATGTTTTAGATTGTTGAAGATTTAAATTAAATTACGCGAATATTTTCTCTAAGCTTATTCATCATGGAATATTTTAAAAATTACTTGAAACTTCGATTTAAAAAAAATCATTCCTAAATAGCGAATTTCCAACTAGGCAAGTTTTTTTTTTTTTTTAGTCAGACTTGGGGGTTTTGCATTGAATTTTGTTTTTCACTAAACTTAATGCTAGTGGAAAAATATTCACTATCAAGAAATTTATATATTGTTAGTGAAAAATCTTACACTATCAAAAGATTCATTAAGTGGTAATGAAAAAAATTTTCATTATCACTAAATTTAGTGATAGTGAAATTTCATTCACGATCAAATAACTGATTTAGTGGTAATGGAAAATTTTCATTATCACTAAATCTATTGAAAGTGAAAATTTATTTCATTGAATTTAATGAAACTTTAATGAAAATTTTCAATAAATGTTGCAATAAATTTAATGAAACATTTTCACTTTCATTAAATTTATTTATTTATCACTAAATTTAATGGAATTTTAATGAATATTTTCACTAATGTTCCAATAAATTCAATGAAATAAATGTTCACTAAAGGTTCCAAAACTTACGGCCATTGAAATAGAGCATTTGGAATCCTATAATATAATCATGACACCCATAGCAAATCCTTTAGATTTCCTACAAGTCGAAAAAATATGTATTTCGCCTATTTTATAGCCGCTAAATACCAAAATTAAATTTGTTCCTCAGCTACAAGAACCGCTCCAAAAATGTGTGTATAAAAATTCAAGCAAATGTTTGTTCGTCAGCATCTCCTTTTTGTCCGAATACCTTGCGTAAAGAGATAGAAATTGTATCTAACGACTCATTTCTAAACTTTGTAGAATCGGAAAATAAGATTTTTATGCTGCAAAAAAAAAAAATATAATCATTGTGAAAGAATGGGAGTGCTCAAATAAATAAAGTTTTAGGGTCGTAATAAGTCTTCAAAATTTTGTTTTGATCTATGACTCTATTTTTTTACGTATTATACTATTTTCTGTACAAGCAACGCGTTCCAATGGTTCAAAATGATGCACGAAGGGGGTAAGATTATTTTCCTTTGCAGGCATGGTTAACGCACCCCCAAGGCGAAACAGTTCACATGAAAATTTTGAAAGACTAGTTATGTTAACAGCCATCATGTACTTTGTAACGGTTCAACAAATATTTCGCTCTTTTTGTCGCTGAATAATAGTATAAAACTGAAAGTCGTGTTTGTATTTGACTCTAACGAATCTTCCTTCAAACTGATACAATTTCTTCACACTCTTATGTTTTCTTTCAATAAATTTAATGACAATTTTAATGCAAAACTCTATTACAAGTTTCATTAAAAGCTTCATTAAATTTATTGGTAGTGGAAATTTCTTTCATTGAATTTAATGAAACATTAATAAACATTTTCCTAATAAGTTTCATTAAAACCTTAATTAAATTTATTGAGAGAGAAATTTTGTTTCATTGAATTTAATAAAACTTTAATGAAAATTTTCTTTAGAAGTTTCATTGAAAGTTTCATTAAATTTAGTGATGGTGAAAATTTGTTTCATTGATTTTAATGAACCTTTAATGAAAATTTTCACTAATGTTTCATTAAATTTAGTGAAACAAATTTTCACTATCACTAAATTTAGTGCAATTGTTATTGGATATTTTCATTAAATTTTAATGATAGTGAAAAACTTTCCACTATCATTTAATGAATTGTATGATAGTGAAAAATTTTTCATTACCATCAAAAAAATTTTTTGATAGTAAAAAAATGTCCACTATCACTAAATTTAATGGAGAAAATTTTCACTATCTCTAATTACATTTAGTGGTAGTGACAAAAGTTTCACTATCAAACTATTCATTAAATATTAGTGAAACGCTCAATGAACTAAAAATATAGTATATTACCCCCAAGTCTGGTTTTAGTTATGTTTTTTTTTTGTGTCTTTTGTTTTGTTGTTATTATATATTTTTCTTAAGGTAACGTTATAACTATATTTTTTTTTTTTCTCACTATGGAATTTGACTTTAAATGCAATTTTTTCTCTTTTTTTCACAGGTACATGTAATATTTACGATCAAAACATTTTAACATTTTTTTTTCTAACTTTTCTGATTTTTAAATAGATATATATTGGTTATATAGAATCACTAAATTTTTCCTTTATTTTTCCTCAAATTCTTTTATGCACGTCTTTTTAATATTAAAAATTTTACTATTTTCTATGAGTTTTTTGTTTTTTTTTTTTTTCTCTTTCTTCTTTTTTCTACTTATCACTGAATGATACTAGTAGAAAAGTATTTTATATTCTAAAAAGTGTTCGCTCTTTTATTTATTTTGATAGTTCCATACCTAGGTTGTGTATCGCTCTCTTCTTGTGCCTTTTTTCTGTTTACGCTCTCTCTCTCTTTCTCGCGAAAATGTATGAAAGCTGTTACAATTTCTGGATTACCCATTTGTTGCAACTTGCAAGTGTTACCATATCATATTTTATTATCGTATTGAATTTCTTAGAAAAAGTTACGCTCGTCCAACCAAAAATTTATATTCGTGTATTTTATACCTCACAATATATTTTTTTCTCCCAATACATATTTCATATTGTTTTAAAGAAAATATTCTCTCGATTAATTATGATGAAGAAAAAGAGAGAGCCAAAACGGATCTCTGTACTTGATCTATTCAAGATGTCGCAAAATCAAATAAATTATATTACAGTGGAAAATGAAAATGTTCAAAAAATCAGCAGAATTACACCAGTGGTGTTACAAACTCTTTTAATAGCAGAAATAAGAATACATTATTTTTGAATTTAGAAATATATTTAAAAGTTAAACACACAGAAATGAAAAAAAAAAACATATATTCGTATATCAGTGGCATTAAAGTTTGATAGGCCCACACAATACTATGCAAGGCTATGGACCGATATGAGGAAGCAGAAGTAGGTGGAAAATTTTTCTTGCGCAAAGGCATGACCTTATACTGATACCAATAAAAAGGAATTTTTTTTTTCATTTTTTTTTTGTACGACTCTTCATTAAAGAGTATTCGCAATTTTAAAAGATATTTTAATATGAACTTATGCGTAGCATTTACATATAAAAACTGTGCACAACTTTTTAAATTGGGTTATCTCCTAAACTATAAGCTTCACGAAAACATTTTTAACATCTTTAAATAGGAAATTTCCTGTGTTACAAAATTGTGGCGAAAAATTTTTCTGTAAAAGTTTGCATTGGGGAGATATTTGCAAAAAACTGATTTTAGCGACCTTTGAGACTGAATAACTTTTTATGCGCACAATGGACTTCAATGGACTTTTTACACATTATTAACCATGCACAAATAAATATAATTCCGGTGAAAAAAATTCACTTGGAATTTTTTCGCACAGCAGCTCTTTTTTCGTCTTATTTTCCTGGGCTATAACGTAATATGAAAAAATCTCGTCTATTCACTTTGACTGTCTGCCTGATTCTTGCTGATTCGTAGTTTAACTTGGTTTAACTGCTTCTGCGTCTGTGCTAAAATCAAAACGCAATCGTTTTCTGTTTGTGCGATCGCCGTCAGACTCAATACGAACTTGTGCAAAGCAATAATGGCATCTTTTTTGCTTCGGCTTAAGTTTTCACGAACAGTTACAAAATCCTGCAGACATGTCATTTTGAAATTTTATTTCTCTCGTGCTTAAAATTTTTCTTTTCTTTCTTTTTTTCTTCTTATTTACGCTCTCGTATTCATATGTATGTATTCATATGTATATGACCGTTTTATTATATCGTTTCGCACGATTTTCAAATTTTTCGTCGTTACCGCGTAGTTTTATTTTATATGAATTTTGTCGTCACTGCGCCACTTAATTTTTTTCTATTTCGTCATCACTGCGTTGTTGAAATTTTTCTTTGTAATTTCGTCATGAAAGCCTCAATCCTGTTGAGCCCCCAAAAGTTGTAGTTTTTTAATTTAATATTTACGAACACACCTATTTTAATGAAATTTTCGATATAAGTATTAGTGTGGGAGAGAGAATGAGAGCTCACTTTCAGTCAGTCTGCGGTGATTTTTCATAGCGAATAGACGTGTGCGCGCAAGAACGATTTGCTTCGTTCATTTTACAATTAAATAAATTGTTTAATGAAAGTAGTTTATTTTAAAATATTACAAAAGGAAATAAATTCAAATGAATTATAAGTAAACTGAACGAAGCAAATCGTCGTCGCGCGCACACGTCTATACGCTATGAAAAATCACCGTAGACTGACTCAGAGTGAGCTCTCATTCTCTCTCCCACCCTAATATATCGGAAACTTCATTAAAATTGGTGGGTTCGTTTTCGAATCCATACGAAACAAATGTACAAACAAACAATCTAATTTTTATAAAGTAGTTGCACTTAAATACGTAGTAAAATAAATTTCTTAATTTGTATTTACAGGTTCAACGATGAGGAAATAAATTTCCTTTCCCAACTTGCTGTCAGTCGACCATTGCCAACACAATCTGGATTACGTTTTGTGTCCTTAGCGTTATGTACTTTAATTGCATGTCCTTCGTTGCTATCAACCACCGTCTTAGAAAATAAGTCTGTTGAATGGCTCCAGTGGCTTATCAAAGAAGATGCATTCTTTGGAAAAAAATCAGATACTACAACTTCATTGGATGAAATGTTGTTGTTACTAGCTATACACTTTCATAGTAATCAAATATCTGCCATCGGAGAACTCGTGTGCTCAACATTAGCAATGAAAATTCCCATTAGACCAAACAGTACCAACAAGATTAAACAAGTTTTTACGCAAGATCTATTTACGGAACAAGTCGTAGCATCACATGCAGTAAGAGTTCCTGTTACCGTTAATCTAAATGCAAATATGCCCGGCTATTTACCAGTGCACTGTATACACCAGTTGTTGAAGTCAAGAGCTTTTCTTAAGCATAAAGTGCCAATAAAGTATTGGATTTACAAACAAATATGTAATTCTATACGGCCCTTACATCCTGTTATGCCGGCATTAATTGAGGTGTACGTGAACACACTTATCATTCCCAACACATTGGGAAAAACTAATGTTGAACATCTAAATTGTCCATTTACAGAAAATGAAATTGTGCACATTTTTAAAGCCTCACATTCGATTCCTACATTAAGTGAATTATTATACAAGTCTGAAGATATTGAACATATAAATACTGAGGTCAAGTGTAGCATAACTTCTCAGCTGCTTATACTTTACTATTTAGTATTGTATGAGGACATAAGGCTGGCAAATATACTGAATATTGCAGCCGGTGGTCGAAAACTTAAGGAATATTGCAATAGTTTTCTCTCTGAGTTACCAATGAAATATTTATTGCAAAAAGCGCAACAATATCATGATAGCTATGTTGGTCTTTTTCACCCACTGCTTCGATTGATTATTTCAAATTATCCACACTTAAGTATGGTTGAAGATTGGCTAGAAGAAAGCCAAAATTTTACGAACTCAAGACTTATTATAAATTCTCAACCGAAAATCAATCAACAAATGCTTTTAAATACAATAAAGCATGTGCAAATAAATTCTGCAAAAACTATTCAGGTATTAAAAACTTTATTAAAGCTACCACCAGAAGAACTATGTCAATACTCAAACCTTATTGTGATGAACATGTCAAATATTTTCAAAAAAGGAATTCCACGACTTGTTCAAGAACTTTACAAAAATATTTGGATGAGATTAAACTCTGTCTTGCCAATTAGTTTTTGGAAGATAACAATTAATGCTTTAACAGGATCTGAGGAGTTGATTAACAACTACACTTATATAAATGAAAATTTGGCGGATCCTCTTTATGTCTTAAGGTAAGAGATGCAGTGATTATTGCTAAAGCTAAAAACGTGCTCATAACTTATAAGAATGGTTCAATAAAAAGCCAAATTTTTGTATGCATGCATGTATGAATGTATCGAGACCTGGATTTGACAAGGTTCCAACTGACAAATTTCTTGATCTAACCTAACGATTGCATGGGATATCTTATAACTATGTATCGCTTTTAAATAACCTAGCCCCGGATGAAATCATGTTGTTTGTTTTTCAACTGGAAAAATTACAAAGTTGTACCTGATATATTTAAATAGTTTATATCGGAATGACAAGGTTCTACCTCTCATTTCCTAACGAATTCTCAATAGCGCAGTGCAACAAAATTTAAAAAATTCCATACACTTTAAGTAGGGTTGTGCAACGAGCCGAACTAGTTCGATCAAACTCAAAACTCAATTTCAGTAGCGAACCGATTTCGTTTAACTCAGCTCAACTCAGTTCGTTAGTTCGTGAGTTTTGAGCTGATCGTTTAATCGATCAATCCATTCGTTGTGAGCTGATCGTTTGTTTGTTGAGCTAGTAAGTTATGAGTTTTCTCGTTTGTTTGGTTACGTTCAGCGTGTTCGATATGCGTTAGATATTATTGCAATCAGCGTTGCAAGAATTGTATACGAATTGGGATAAGTATTAAGGTTTAAAATTATACACGAATATTTAACAAATATTTTGCATAGGTGTTTTTTGCTCTTAAATCGAAATTGAAAATAAAAACTAAGACAAAAACAAATGATTTTGAATAGAAATGTTAATATTTTTTTCATAAAAATTAAGCTTATCACAAAAGTAGTGCTTTTATCATATTTGCTTTTGGCGTTAAAAAAAACCGCTTTCTATTGATAACTAAGAAATATTTTAAAATCTATACCTAATTTTCTCAAAATTTGATTTCGGAATAAATTTTCATAAAAAGAAAATTGAAACATAAATTTCAAAACGTAAAAAGCTGTAAATTCAAAACATTTTTAAATACAGTAAAATATTAAATTTCAACATTTTCTTATCCAGACTGAAGTTGTTTTGTGAAAAGCTAAGTATTTGTAAAAAAAATTTGTATCAAATTTTTCATCCTATTTAAAATAATAACCTGTTTTTTCAAATGTAATTTTAAAAAGAAAAAAAACATGATCGGTTACCATATCTCTATAGCTAAAAGCCATAGAGACATGATGTCTATATCAATTAAAAAGTATTTAAATTTGATATTTATTGTATACCTAAATCCCACTAAACTGTCTTATTCCCAGTTAGATGTTTTGTCAAAAGTCTACAGAATTATAACTTAATTTTTGCTATTTTACATTATTTATTTACTTTTACTTTAAAAAAGTAGCAAAACATAAGTGCACAAATTTGGCATATTTTGCAAAAGAAGCCCCTGATAATATTTTCCATCTTTTCTGCGTAGAGCCGTTGGAAAAAAAATATAAATTTGCAAAACGGCGCACAATAGGAAAAAATTTTCAGCTCATATTCTCTGTTAGGTCAAGCCACTTATCAATTTTGAATAATTTTTAATTTATTAGGGTATTCCTTAAACTTTAAAACTGTCAAAATTCGTATCGATTTTTACAACTATTACGAGCTTACGAGGTTTTCGAGGCATTTATATGATTTAAGAAATACCCTCAATATATTTTTAAAATACCTATATTTTTTTTTCTTTACAACTTCTGTTGGGCTTTAGGTAAAATATAATTTTTAACTAGGGGGCTCTTCCCCCTGCTCGCTTCGCTGCCAATCCCCGCGTAGCTCTTTCTCTTTTAATTCTCTCTCTTCCACTCTGTGCGAAAGACTTCGCTTCGCTCGCCAACCCCGCGTTGCTCTTCCTCTTTTTAATTCTCTGCGCAAAAGACTTAGGATCACGTTTTGTTCTTTTTAAAATTGCATTTGATAAAATAGTTTATTATTTCAAATAGGATGAAAAATTTGATACAAATTTATTTTACAAATAGTTTTTTACAAAACAACTTCAGTCTGGATAAGAAAATGTTGAAATTTAATATTTTACTGTACTTAAAAATATTTTGAATTTACAGCTTTTTACTTTTTGAAATTTATGTTTCAATTTTTTTTTTATGAAAATTTATTCCGAAATCAAATTTTGAGAAAATTAGGTATAGATTTTAAAATATTTTTTAGTTATCAATAGAAAGCGGTTTTTTTTTAACGCCAAAAGCAAATGTGATAAAAGCACTACTTTTGTGATAAGCTTCCTTTTTCTGAAAAAAATATTAACTTTTCTATACAAAATCATTTGACAAAGCGTCTTAGTTTTAGTTGAACAATTAAATATTGGGCAAGGAAACAATTGAAAGTAAATTGTAGTTTATTAACATAAAATTTTTAAGCGAATGAAAAAATCTGAAGTACACATGGTGGTTTTTAAAAAATTTAAATTTTTTGAAATACTACCCGCGATTTTTTTCAGGGATAATGTTGGGGGACCCTTCTAGTATCAAAATTCGCGAACCGCGAAATCGAACGTCCAGCCGTTTTTTTTTTTTTGACATTTTCATTTTTAACGATTTTTTGAGTATATATACATATTATGTACACATACGTGTGTATTAAAGAGGATCAATTTGTTCCAAGCCAAATTTTTCCACTTACTTTCATTCAGTTTCGGACTCTCCGTTAAAATCTAAGTTAAAAACTCCTTGGGACCATATATCTGCGGTGAATTTCGACCCAGCCAAAAATCGTTTGAAGTTTTGGGTTTCTTTCGCTGTTGCGAGATTGTCTTTGATAATTTATAACTTCCGAAAAACTTGTTGTATTGCTATGATTTTAGCACCGTTAGAAAGGTGTTGTTGCGTAGTAAGAACGCTTTGGCTAATTTAAAGAAAAAAGTTATCTGGTTCAAAAGTAATGACCTTTTGAATGAAAATATATAAAAACTTTATACAAAATGTACCAAAAATTTCATCTTTTTTTTAAAAAAAAAATATACTTTAAAATTTTTTTTTATAGTGTATAAAAAGAACTATCTAAAGAGGGTCTATTCATCCAGATACGGCTAGTCATTTCAAAGTTATGACCGTTTGAATGAAGACAGATAAAAACTTCATACAAAGTATATTAGAAATTTAATCTTCCAAAAACCAAAAAACCGTTATTTTTGAATTTTTTTCAATAGCTCATAAAAACGCCTTTCCAACGTAGTCCTGTTCTTTAAGATACGACTAGCAATTCCAAAGTTATGACATTTTGAATGAGAGCAGATGAGAACTGTTGAGTGAAAAAATATTTAATACAAAGTTGAACAAAAAAAAAATTTTTTTTTTTTTTTATGAGTTCTTGTGTAGTACTTTCGATTACCATTAATTAGTAGAAAAAAACCGCCAAAGGATTTTTTGAAGTTGGGTCACTAAGCGGTGCTATAATGGCTCAATTTTCGAAAAATCAAGTATTAGGGTAAACTGGGGTACATTTGACACCGGGGCACATTTGACTTTGCCATTTTCGGTGGGAACACGCCTTTCGAACTAAAAACCTGAAATGCAGAATCATAACTTATTAGAGTGAAAGCAACGTAATGAACTTTGGCAGTTCTATTTTAACTCCTCCCGCTCTTATAAGCTTTTTTAACTTTTTGTGTTTTTTTTTGTAATTTTCGGCATCTTGTTCTAAGGGTTTTGCAAATAAAGTTGTATTGTTTTTTAAAAGTAAGTATGCAAATTTGGTAGCACTAACCTTTATAATTAATAGAATATAAGTGGTTTTTATCAAGGTCAAATAGTTTAAATTTTAAAATATTTTTAATTCTTCAAGAGATTTTGGGGCACATTTGACTTTTGCCGATGGGGCACATTTGACGTTCATTCATACATATGTGTTTGTGTATTTTAAATTAAATTGGGTTTTTATTAAACCGGAAGTGGACTTTGAGGAGGTCAATTGAGTTTAATCTACCAACTTCAACAAATCCAGCCTCAACTTCACGTTCATGCACTAAATATGTATTTGACATCGACTTCTCACACCTTTATATAAATAATAATAATAATAAGTCTTCGTTAATACATACATACTTATTATTTGTATTTATATGAAAAAAATATATGTATTAATGTTTTGTTTAATGTTCTTGTGCTATTTTTGTGAGTGTCAAATGTGCCCCGTACCAGGGGCACATTTGACAAAATGACTTTTTTTGAAAAAGTTTAAAAAAAGACTCTTAATGCAGTTTTTTGAAAAACTTTTTTTTCTTGGTTTTAATCCTAAATAAACAGTGTTTCAGAAACAGTAAAGAGTATTAAGATCGTGCAATTATTTTCAAAGATACAGGTCTTTGAAAATTTAGTGTCAAATGTGCCCCAGTCTCCCCTATAGAGAAATTGTATGCTTTGATTCAAAATGTCATAATTTTGGAATTTCTTGCCGTATCTTATAGAACAGAACTGCGTTGGAAAAGCCTTTTAATGAGCTATAGAAAAAAATTCAAAAATAACGGTTTTTTTGTTTTTGGAAGATTAAATTTCTAATATACTTTGTATGAAGTTTGTATTTGTCTTTATTCAAAAGGTCATAACTTTGAAATTCCTAGCCGTATCTAGATGAATAGACCCTCTCTAGATAGTTCTTTTTATACACTATAAAAAAAAATTAAAAGTATATTTTTTTTTTAAAAAAGATTAAATTTTTGGTACATTTTGTATAAAGTTTTTATATATTTTCATTCAAAAGGTCATTACTTTTGAACCAGATAACTTTTTTCTTTAAATTAGCCAAAGCGTTCTTACTACGCAACAACACCTTTCTAACGGTGCTAAAATCATAGCAATACAACAAGTTGTTCGGAAGTTATAAATTATCAAAGACAATCTCGCAACAGCGAAAGAAACCCAAAACTTCAAACGATTTTTGGCTGAGTCGAAATTCACCGCAGATATATGGTCCCAAGGAGTTTTTAACTTAGATTTTAACGGAGAATCCGAAACTGAATGAAAGTATGTGGAAAAAAAATTTGATCCTCTCTAGTGTGTATATATACTTATATATGTATATGGGTGATTCTCAGATAACTGTGCTTTTTGTGTCCTCTGGCGATTTCACCTATACAGAAGGCTTTTTTTTCACAAAAAATTACGCTATAAGTTAGAAACCATGCTTTTCTAATAGAACGTATCAATTTTACCACCAAATATTGATTGGTCTACTTTGAAAGTTTGCAAATATACCCCAAATGTCACAAACGTGGCATGGCCTACCCCTACTTTTTATACACAAAACGATGAAAAACGACCAAAAAACGGAAATAGAACAGAAAACAAGTTACTACACATATTAAGTATATACTTAAGGCGACAATATTCTGAACTCATCTGCAGTTTTAAATAATTTTTAGAGGGCACAATTTCGAATTGAAAACTGTCCCCTAGTTTTGGAAAAAAAAAATTTCTTCAAAGCATTATGCTACTACTGCATGATACTACTATTTCAGTCAATAGATTGCAATACATATGCATTAATTCTGATCACTATCCATCACCCAATGGTCAGCATGTCCAGACGCGTCCAAAAAAGAAATCTGTTTGCGTTTTATGGGGCAGTTTATAAACAAAAACAGTTTTTTTTTTTAAATTATGGTCACAAACGTGGCACTCGGCACTCGCAGGTAGTGCATTTTATTTTATGCATGAAACAATTTTTTTGGAGGATTTGCATACATGACCCCAAATTCTTTCGGAAAAATCTTGAACTCAATCGCGTGCTTTACAATGAGCGATAAACTACAAAAATGTCACAAACGTGGCGCATCAAAAATGTCACAAACGTGCCACTTTTTATCAGTTTCCAAAGAAACATATTTTGATATAAAATTGAGTATACAGATGTTTATTTGAAGGCTATTAATTATGTTTTTAATACAAACATTTTTCTACACCATCAGAATCCTGAGTTATCCTTGCTCAAAAGTGAAAAAATCACTGTTTTGCATCTACTTAAAGCTATAGAACAAAAACAACAACATGTAAAATTAATTTTTGTCAATGGATTCAGACAGCCAAATTTATTGTCAACAAGACATAATTTACCGTTTTTCAATTGGATTCCCAGCTTTCGAGTTATAAGCGTTTAAAATAAGGACATCTTTCGATAACATACAAAAGATTTTTCAAGACCCAAAAGTTACAAAAAATCAAGTTTTATTATTTTTATCAATAACATATTTAATTACAAAAATTTCGTGACCTTGCAGACCATAATCGCGTAAAAAATGACAGTTCTATGCTAGATTTAGTGAATGACCATACTAAACTATTGCTTTGCAAATTAACAGAATCAAAATTTCATCTGTTCATCCACTAAATCTACAATAGAGCCTTATTTTTTCATCCGATTTTAGTCTGCAAGGGCTTAAAATTTTTGTGATAAATTTTATTTTTGATAAAAATAATAAAACTTACCATTTTTGTTAATTTTTCGGTCCAGAAAATCCTTTGTGTGTTATTGAGAGGTATCCTTTTTTTAAAGGCTTATAACTCGGAAACTAGGAATTCAATTGAAAAACGGTAAATTATGTCTTGTTGATAATAAATTCGGCTGTCTGAATCCATTGACAAAAATTAATTTTACTTGTTGCTGTTTTTATAAAGTAGATGTCAAAACTGTGATTTTTTCACTTTTGAGCAAGGATAACTAAGGATACTGATGTAATAGAAAAAAATCAACATCAGATTCGTTATTAGGAGATCCTAATCCACCACAAACGGCTATAAAAACAGAGAACAGGAAACCATTGTTGATCTTTAGGGCGATATGGTTTAAAAAAAATGGACCGCTGGAGACATGACACTGTTGCAAAATTAGTCTTGAAGTGTAAATTTGTCATCATATGCAATATATCTCTCATTAAACCGCTTCAAAGCCATCATTTTTCCATACTGTGGCTAAAATGTCACAAACGTGGCAATTTGGTCACAAACGTGGCAGCAAAATTTCATAATTTCGACTTCAAAGCCGTAAATTCACACTTGTAGTTGATCTACTTAAAAGGTGAGTTTTAAGAGTGTGTTTACACAAGACATCATGAAGAAACTTGCAAAAATCAAAAAAAATTATCTGCCAATTTTACAACTCGAAAAAGCACCGTTATCTAAGAATCACCCATATATGTGTAAAATATATATGTTTATATGTATACATACATACATACGTACGTACATATTATATATATATAAAAGGTATCGTTTCCGCACCATCCATTTTAAAAAAAAATCGGTTTTTCCTATTTAAGAAAAACACAAACAAAAACCGGAAACAGCAATAGTCATTCTAGATGTGATTTTTGATGCTTAATCCGAACCCGGTCTTAGAATTGCTCTATTACGTCTGGACTTTGAGATATCCTTACATAAAAATTTAAAGGACACCTCTTTTTTCCTATTTTTGAAGTTATATAACAAGGCAAGGTAATATTAAGCCGTAAAATCTGGTATGACAGCTAATAGTCCTAGCTTTTTTCTTGAAAACTCAATTAAACCGATAACGATATCTTTTTTTTTGTCAAAAATCGTGTTTTTGCACTTTTTTAACTTTTTAGGTAAAGATATCTCCGACAAAAAAAACAAGCAAATAAATAGAAGCCTAGTAAGGGTGTAAAATTTGGCCTGGCCAAACATTAAATACCCTACACTGCAGTATTTTTAAAATTTTGCTCTTATGGGTGGTGCTACGCTCTCTTGTCCTAGTTCACCCAGTTTTTGTCCAGAGCTTGCATTTATAGTTTTTAGTGTCTGAGTGACAAACATTTTCAGCTTTTGCTTATATATGAGGTGCCACGCCCTCTTGTCCGAGTTCGTCTAGTCTTAGCTTAGAGCGTGCATTTATAGTCTTTTGTGTTTGAGTGAAGTTTGGTTGGATTTTTTAAAAAAAAAACTCTTTCAGTATAGCATTTTGAAACTTTTTCCTATATGGGAGGTGCCACGCCCCCTTGTTCGATTTTACCCAATTTTTATTGAGAGCTTTCATTTATAATTCTTAGTGTCTGAGTCGAATTTGGTTCAAATATCTCAAAAAACGTTTTCAGTATAGCGTTTTAAAGCTTTTGCTTATATGGGAGGTGCCATGCCCTCTTGTCCGAATTCGTTCAGTTTTTTCTCAGAGCTTGCGCTAACAATTCTTAGTATTTATACGTATTTTGGTTGCATTGTCGTGAAAAATACTCCTAAAATTGCATTTTGAATTTATTTTTTGTATGGGCGGTAGGCGTGTCCGTTGACCGATTTCGCTCATTTTCAATCCCCCGAGCTATCTTTAACGACGAAGGCAGTTTACCAAATTTCATTGAATTATCTTGCTCAGTTTTCCCAAAAAGTGTATTTCTACACACAGCCAGCCAGCCAGCCACCCAGACAGACGGACATGGCTATATCGACTCCGGAGGTGACGCTGATCAAGAATATATATACTTTTCTATAACTGCCACGCCTCCTTCTCTGCGTTACAAACGGAAGGACAAAGTGAATATACCCTGGGTGTAGGGTATAAAAAAGGCAAGTGTTTTTACACAAAAACTATGCGATTAATTTTGCATAAAAAAAAGGAGATTAAGCAAAAAGCAATAAAGGCATAGATGTGAGTTTAAGTGGTAGTGAAGAAAAAACTAGTAAGGGTGTAAAATTTGGCCTGGCCAAACATTAAATACCCTACACTGCAGTATTTTTAAAATTTTGCTCATATGGGAGGTGCTACGCCCTCTTGTTCGAGTTCACCCAGTTTTTGTTCAGAGCTTGCATTTATAGGTTTAAATGTCTGAGTGAAAAATGTTTTCAGCATAGTGTTTTGAAGCTTTTGCTTATATTGGAGGTGCCACGCCCTCTTGTCCGAGTTCCTCTAGTTTTAGCTTAGAGCGTGCATTTATAGTCTTTAGTATTTGAGTGAAATTTGTTTGGATTATCTCAAAAAACTCTTTCCGTATGGCATTTTGAAACTTTTGCTCATATGGGAGGTGCTACGCCCCCTTGTCCGATTTCACCCAATTTTTGTTGAGAGCTTTCATTTATAGTTCTTAGTGTCTGAGTTAAATTTGGTTCGAATATCTCAAAAATCGCTTTCAGTATAGCGTTTTGAAGCTTTTGCTTATATGGGAGGTGCCACGCCCCCTTGTCCGATTTCACCCAATTTTTGTTGAGAGCTTTCATTTATAGTTCTTAGTGTCTGAGTTAAATTTGGTTTAAATATCTCAAAAATCGCTTTCAGTATAGCGTTTTGAAGCTTTTGCTTATATGGGAGGTGCCACGCCCTTTTGTCCGAGTTCGCTTTTTCTCAGGGCTTGCGCTTACAATTTCTAGTATTTATGTGTATTTTGGTTGCATTGTCGTGAAAAATACTCCTAAAATTGCATTTTGAATATATTTTTTGTATGGGCGGTAGGCGTGTCCGTTAACCGATTTTGCTCATTTTCAAACCCCCGAGCTATCTTTGATGACGGAGGCAGGGTACCAAATTTCATTGAATTATCTTGCTTAGTTTTCCCAAAAAGTGTATTTCCACACACATCACCCAGCCAGCCAGCCACCCAGACAGCCAGACAGACGGACATGGCTATATCGACTCAGGAGGTGACGCTGATCAAGAATATATATACTTTTCTATACCTGCCACGCCTCCTTCTCTGCGTTACAAACGGAAGGACAAAGTGAATATACCCTGGGTGTAGGGTATAAAAAGATATCGTTATCGGTTTAATTGAGTTTTCAAGAAAAAAGCTAGGACTATTAGCTGTCATACCAGATTTTACGGCTTAATATTACCTCGCCTTGTTATATAACTTCAAAAATAGGAAAAAAGAGGTGTCCTTTAAATTTTTATGTAAGGATATCTCAAAGTCCAGACGTAATAGAGCAATTCTAAGACCGGGTTCAGATTAAGCATCAAAAATCACATCTAGAATGACTATTGCTGTTTCCGGTTTTTGTTTGTGTTTTTCTTAAATAGGAAAAACCGATTTTTTTTTAAAATGGATGGTGCGGAAACGATACCTTTTATATATATATAATATGTACGTACGTATGTATGTATGTATATATATAAACATATATATTTTACACATATACACATATATATACACACGTATATACATATATATTAGGGTGGGCCAAATTGTATGGACTAAATTTTATCGACCTCGGCTACCCCCTATGTGAAAGTTCATTCAATTCTATGAATATTTGCCCAAGGAACTATACCTCTGCGTTCAACTTTAGTTCGGCGCATTTTTGATCGAAAATTTTACCTTTTGTTAATATTTTTTTTATTTTCATACTAAATTTTTATAAAGACAAAAGTAATGTCATTATATGATTTGACTGGTATTCTGTCAGTAATCAATTAAATTGAGTTCTGTTTACATAAAAAGTTCACTTGATAGTGTGGAATTGATGTTATATATTTAAAAAAGTGATATGGGTGAAATAGCCGATTATTATGACAGAATTTCAAAATAAACGATTCATATTTTTGGATGAATTTTTTCAAACAAAACACCAACCTAGGCTGAAAGTTCATTCAATTCTATGAATATTTGCCCAAAGAACTATACCTCTACGTTCAACTTTAGGTCGGCGCATTTTCGATTGAAAATTTTGCCTTGCGTTTAATATTTATTTTTATGCTTAATTTTCAAAATTCTCATAGAGACAAAAGTAATATCATAATATGTTTTGACTGATATTCTGTGAGTAATCAATAAAATTGAGTTCTGTTTTTACGAAAAGTTTACTTGATAGCGTGGAATTGATTACATTTATTTCAAAAAATTATATCGGTCAAATAACCGATTCATATTTTTACATGGGTTTTTGGTATATTGTTCTGTAAAATTAAAAAAAGCGGCTAATTTATTTCCTAAAAATGCCACTAGATGTTGCCCTGGAAAAAAATGAGTGTCAGATTCGGCTTCCTAGCATCCAAAAATACTTGGGTTTGTGTTTCGATTGAAAAAATCCATGTAAAAATATGACTCGTTTATTTTGAAATCGGTTATTTGACCGATAAAATTTTTTGGAATAAATATAATCAATTCCACGCTATCAAGTAAACTTTTATTAAAAACAGAACCCAATTTTATTGATTACTGACAGAATACCAGCCAAAACATATTATGATATTACTTTTGTCCCTATGAAAATTTCGAAAATCAAGCATAAAAATAAATGTTAAATGCAAGGTAAAATTTTCAATCGAAAATGCGCCGAACTAAAGTTGAACGTAGAGGTATGGTTCCTTAGGCAAATATTCATAGAATTGAATGAACTTTCAGCCTAGGTTGGTGTTTAGTTTGAAAAAATTAGTCCAAAAATATGAATCGTTTATTTTGAAAGTCGGTCATAATAATCGGCTATTTGACCCATATCACTTTTTTAAATATATAGCATCAATTTCACACTATCAAGTGAACTTTTTATGTAAACAGAACCTAATTTAATTGATTACTGACAGAATACCAGCCAAATCATATAATGACATTACTTTTGTCTTTATGAAAATTTTTAAAATTTAGTATGAAAATAAAAAAAATATTAATAAAAGGTAAAATTTTCGATCAAAAATGCGCCGAACCAAAGTTGAACGCAGAGGTATAGTTCCATGGGCAAATATTCATAGAATTGAATAAACTTGCACATAGGGGGGTAGCCGAGATCAGTTTTCAAATCGGCCCACCCTAATATATCATATATATGTACATAATATGTATATTAGAGTGGTCCAAAATCCGAAAGTGTTAAAAAGTCAAGGTGCGCGCGACTTTTCTGAATCCTTGGATCCTGCTGATTACAAAAAGTGCTTTGGAACCAAAAAAAAATTGCGTTTAGATATTCCGCAACGAGCTTGAAGGTACTTTTTTAGGAATTTTTGAGTTTTTGAGTTCTGTTTTTAATTTAAACGCTATACCTTTTGAACCAGATAAAGTATTTGCAAAAATTAAATTGCATTTTGTTAGGAATATTTTGAGCCATGTTTTGCATGAATAATAATTAATCTACTTTTTGCCAATTTTTTTTAGCAGCACTTTAAACTTTAAAATTTGTTAATTTTTTGAACGACCGATTTTTTTCTTATTTTGCTGTAGCAAATTTTTTTAAACATTTTTATGCATTTATTTATCTTTAAAATAATTTCAACAACTAAGCTATTTGTAACACTTTTACTCACTAATAACTATTAAGTATAATTAAATTGGACTCAAAAAAAAAAAATTCATTTAGTGTTTTCAAGGCATTGAAATAAGATATCTTAATGGGATGACGTAAGATACCACTTGTTTTTTATAAAATCATTAGTTCCTAATCTTCTGAGTAAAACAACATTCTTTGCAATATCGAAATTTTTGCACTTCTTGTTATTTTTGGCAAAACAGGTTAACAGATAGTTTTCATAGATCTTCTAAAAAAACTAAAAAAAAATTTAGTCAAAAATAAACTAAAATAGCCATTTTCGATGTATTTGTTACTGTTGATTCCGAATTCAGTCTCAAAATTGCTGTATCTTGTACGGTTAAGGAGATATTCAAACATAAAAGTATAAAAAACACAGTTTTTGCTCTTTTTAAAGTGATATTACAAGTCAAGGTTACTTTCAGCCACAAAAAATGGTATAGTAGTTAAAAATGCCAGTCTGTTTCTTTAAAATCCAATTTAAATTATACCGATATCTTTTTTATTCTCGGAGTTATCCTAACTTAAAAAGTTGAAAAAGTGCAAAAAATAACGTTTTTTTATTATTTCTGCTTACGATATTTCAGAGGATTAAAGAGATATCGAATTAATTTAAATTGGGTTTTCAAGAAAAATGCCGTCACTCTTATTTTCAATACCAAGCTGAAAGTTACCAAGTCGTTATATAACAGCTTCAAAATTATCAAAAACGGTGTTTTTTGCATTTTTAGGTTAGGATATCTCTAAAACCGTATAAGATAGAGCAATTCTGAGACCGGATTTAGAATTTTCATGAACAAATACATCTTAAATGACTATTGTTGTTTCTGTTTTACCAGGAAAATTTTAAACTCAAAGTTTTTTTTTGGCCAAATTTGATGAAACTTTACGGTTTTTAGCAAGTAAAGTGAAGCTGGTGGCTTAGTTGTTGGAGTCAGTTGATAGATAAATTAATGCGTAAGAAAATGTATGTATGTATGTATTCTCCTTTAACTCCTAGGAGGAGCATAGGGCCAATATGAAATCTCTCCATTTGTCACGATTCCTTGCGATGACTTTGATCTCTTGCCACGATTTTCCCGATTCTTGGATTTCCTTTTCCAACGACCTTTTCCAGTTGGTTTTGGGTCTACCACGTCCTCTACTGCCTTGTGGATTCCACTCAAGGGCCTGGCGACAAACTTCGCTGTGTGGTTTCCGGAGAGTGTGACCAATCCATCCCCATTTGCGCAGCTTGATCTCGTTTGCTATAGCCTTCTGTTTGCATTTTTGATGTAGCTCGGCATTTGATATAGTGCGAGGCCACCAAACCTTTAGTATACGCCTTAAGCATTTGTTGACGAATACTTGCAGCTTGTTTGTTAGTTGTTCAGTAACAAGCCATGTTTCGCACCCATATAACAAAACCGATTTCACATTCGAATCAAAAATGCTCCTCTCGTTTTGGTGGATATAACGGATGAAGACCATATTTTGTTCAGTTGAGCAAACGCGCCTTTTGCTTTTGCTATTCTTGAGTTGATATCCTCTTTTGCTCCACCATCCATGGAGAAAATAGAAACATAAAAAAAAATTCGCTAGAGCAAAATAAGAAAAAAATCGGTTCTTGAAAGTGCAAATACCTCAAAAAATTAACAAATTTTGAAGTTTAAAGTGCTGCTAAAAAAAATTGGAAAAGACAACATTAATTATAATTAATATTTTTAACAAAATGCAATTTAATTTTTGCAAATACCTTATCTGGTTCAAAAGATATAGCGTTTAAATTAAAAATAGTACTCAAAAACTCAAAAATTTCTTAAAAAGTACCTTCAAGCTCGTTGCGGAATATCTAAACGCAATTTTTTTTTGGTTCCAAAGCACTTTTTGTAATCAGCAGGATCCAAGGATTCAGAAAAGTCGCGCGCACCTTGACTTTTTAACACTTTTGGGTTTTCCATACAAAATTTGGACCACTCTAATGTATATATACTCAAAAAATCGTTAAAAAAATGAAAATGTCGAAAAAAACGGCTGGACGTTCGATTTCGCGGATTTCCCCCAACATTATCCCTGAAAATAATCGCGGGTGGTATTTCAAAAAATTTAATTTTTTTAAAAACCACCGTGTACAATAAACATTTATATGAAAGAATAATTTCAAACAAAACTTAAATCCTTTTGACCAAGTTAAATGTACGAAGTGATTGTAACATTTTCTTTCAACACTCCCACTACAAGTTGCAATCACATGTCATTTAAATTTAGAAAGTTGCGTAAATATTGGAAAGAAGTTTTCGGCAATGGCTTTGTGAATAAATCTGCTAATTGAGTTTTACTTGGAACATACAATAGATTAAATTCTTTGTTTTCATTTTCTCTCATAAAAAGTTATAACGGACGTCGATATGTTTTGTTCTCTTGTCATACTCTGGATTCCTTATCAACTTCATAGCACTTTGATTATCCAATAGTATATCACATCCATGTTTCCCTTTAGTAATTTTTTTAAGTAAACGTTTAATCCAAATAAGATCTTTAACTGCCTCAGCAGCTGCAATGTATTCTGCTTCGGTTGTTGACAAAGCGACAGAACGTTGCTGCTGCGACCTCCAGCAAACAGTGCAGGATCCTAACTGTGTCACCATTCCTGAAGTTGATTTCCGATTATTAGTATCACCAGCATAGTCAGAATCAGAGTCTTTAACATAAAATCATTCTGCTTACTGTAAAGAAGTCCAAATTGCATAGTTCCTTTTAAATATCGAAGTATTCGCTTTGCCAAAGTGATATTAGTTAAACTTGGATTATCCATATATCTGCTTAAAGCTACCACTGCATATGAAATATCAGGACGACTTATAATTGACATATAAAAGTGACCCTATCAATTCCTTATATGGAAACTGTTCTACTTTTTCTTCACTGACTTCATTATAATTAGTTTCCAGTGGAATAGATACACTTTTGCATTCTGTCATGTTAAATCGTTGCAGAATTTTTGAAGTGTATTGTGCTTGATGAAGAAACAAAT
This sequence comes from Calliopum simillimum, assembly GCA_951812925.1. Lineage (NCBI taxonomy): Eukaryota > Metazoa > Arthropoda > Insecta > Diptera > Lauxaniidae > Calliopum > Calliopum simillimum. Next base: position 78,159,326 of record OX638372.1, on the reverse strand, counting down.
TTCCATTTTCTATTTGTTTCATCTGAAATCCTAAAAACTTATTTAGTTTACATTCTTTAATGTCAAAATGTTGTTTTAAATGGTTTAAAAAAGTTGATGCAAGATTTTGATCACTTGTCAATAAAAGTCCATCATCAACATATATTGCAAGTATTAATTTTGAATTTGTATTATTTATTATTCTTAATGTATATATAAGAGTCTGCATCACTTACTTGCATATCAAACTTTTTAAGTACTTCGCCAAACTTTTTGTTAAAACATCATGGAGCTTGCTTCAAGTCGTATAAACTCCGTTTTAACTTACTGACTTTATTTTTTTCTTTAACATAACCAATTGGTTGTTTCATATAGAGTTCCTCTTCCAATGTTTCATACAAAAAGGCTGTCTTAATATCAAATTGGTAAATTATCATACCTTCATTTACTGCTACACACAAAATTGTTCTTATTGAATCATATTTTACAACTGGACTGAAGGTTTTTTCATAATCTAAACCATAAACTTGAGTAAAGCCTCTTGCGACCAAACGTGCTTTAAACCGTAGGAAGTTTTGTGTTAAATATCCATCGACAATCCACAAGTTTACGATTAGCAGGCAGATCACACAGCTCCCATGTTTGGTTTTTTATCAAAGATTCGTATTCTTCATCCATTGCCTGTTTCCAGTCTTTTGCATTGCTAGACTGTATTGCTTCCCGGTAAGTCGTATCCGTAACAGTCAAAAACATCTCAAATATGTTATTTTTAGATGACCGTAAGTTGTACCTTTCTCTGCTGAGTCATTTTAGGTAAATTCGGCGTAACTTCTGTAATATCATCTTGAATTTCTGCTTGATTTCCATCTAATGAAATTGATTCTTCTTGTACTACCTGAATTTCATCACACATTGTTGGTAAACTATTATATATGTCATTATCTGGCAATTTGAAAATAGCTTCTTCAGATGTTTCATGGTTAACTTCAACCAATTCCTTATTTTCAATTTCTCTTCCTAAAATAACGTCTCGGTGAATTTCAACCTTATCGTCCAGCTCAAAATATATTCGATATAAGGATATCACATTAGTATCATATCCGATAAAAATACCTCTTTTACTTTTGGCATCCGATTTTTTACGAAGATCTTTCGAAACATGAGCAAAAACTTCGCAGCCAAATACTCGCCAATGTTTTATTGCTGGAATCCTCTGGAACCATAACTCGAAAGGAGTCTTTTCTTTGATTGAACTTGGTCCACTGCGATTCAAAACATAGCCAACAGTGTTCACAGCTTCAGCCCAAAGCTTCTTGTTTAACCCTTTGGTGTGGATTAAACTTCTAGCTAACTGAACCACAGTACGTAATTCTCTTTCTACAGATCCGTTCTGCTCTGGTGTATGGGGCACTGTTCTTTGAAGTCGAATTCCATTCTGTGACGACAAATCTTGAACATTTTTGTTTGTAAATTCAGTTCCATTGTCAGATCTGGCACAACTTTGCTATTTTTAACTAGTTTTAAAAAATTTTTCAAGTTCTCCTTGACTTCATCCTTGTGTTTTAGAAAAAACACCCATTTAAATCGTGAGAAATCATCTTTTAAAAAAGAAAATACTTTGATCCACCAATAGAAGGCTGCTCCATGGGACCACAAATGTCAGCATGTATAATTTGTAAAGCCTTCTTAGCACGGTAATCGTTTAACTGGAAAGTCGGCCTATGATGCTTACCAAAACAGCATCCATCACATATTGTTTCCATATCATTGACAAAATCAACTTCGTGCTGCTTAAGAACCTGTTGTATATGATTATAATTTTGATGAACTAACCTTTGATGCCATAATTTAAGCGAAGCTTTCTGATTGATCCCTGCTGAAGAATTTGCAGTGTTATCATCATTGATTATACCTTCACTTTTCTTTAAGACTCTCATTTACATTTCAAATAATTGACCACTCCGAATACCCTGAGCTTGTACTTTGCCATCTCGATGAAATGTGCACACATTTTTATTTGATTTCATTACAAACCCTTTATCCATTGCAGTACTAGCAGAAAACAAATTGACTTTTATTTCAGGTACATACAATATAAAACATCAACAAGATACTTCTGCTGCCAGCCGTCTGAACTACACATTAAAACGGTTATATTCCCCTTTCCTAAGGCTTTTAAAGTTGAACCATCACCAATTCTGACATATTTGCATTTGTCAAATAATTATAGGCTTGAATACCAATCCCGATGAGCTGTCATATGTTCGGAAGCACCGGAATCCACATACCACTTTTCATTAACACCAACCACTTGATACTCAGTATCACACATAAAAGCATTTGATTTCACTTCCTTATTATGGTTTACAGCTAATTTCCTTTTAATGACAGGACAATCCTTTTTCCAGTGGCCTTCTTCACTACAATTAAAACATTTTCCTGGGTTTCTGTTGAGCTTAAATTTCTTTGAAGTAAGTGCAATTGCATCAGTTTTTTCATCATTGCTCCTCGTTTGTTCAAGAATCAAGCGATTTATAAGATTTTCTAAAGTCTTCTTATCTTCTTGTGTTGACTCCCAAGCAGTAATAAAATTATTGAAATTTGATGGTAACGTCATTAAAATTTCCGTCGTGATCATTTTTTCTGATATTGGCTCACCAAGATTTTTATCACCTTACTCTTCAATTTTAGCTACGTGACCTTCAATGTTATCTTCCGGAGATTTTTGAATCTGATAAAATTGTTGTTGAAGCATATGAATGCTCACTTCGGACTTCAGTTCGTATATGGTTAGAAGTTGTTTCCACATTTGCTTAGCATTTTTGCAGCACATTAAATACTTAATCACTGAATTATTGACTGCAGTGATTATGCAACGCTGAGCTTTGATATCAGCCTTTTCCCATTCTTCCAAACTCTTTAGGTATGCTGCATTTTCAGCATCTCCACCTACTTGTGGCAATGGTTGTTCCCAGCTACCTTCAACTATTTTGTAGACGTCCATAGATTTTAAAATGATACACATCTGGAACTTCCACGAACTCCAATTCACAGCTCCTTGCAGTTTTTCAATCTTCACGTCATCCATGTGGAATGCTGTTTCCAGAAAGCTGATTTTCACTATTTTTTTTTTTTTTAATGATCTCTATGCAGTTGAACAATTTTCTTTTTACTGTGTTTATTTCTTTTATTTAGACGTTGTCTGGGCCCATAACCAGTTGAACAATTAAATATTGGGCAAGGAAACAATTGAAAGTAAATTGTAGTTTATTAACATAGAGTTTTTAAGTGAATGAAAAAATCTGAAGCACAATAAACATTTATATGAAAGAATATTTTTAAACAAAACTTAATAGCCCAGGAAAATAAGAATTTTTCTGCGAAATAATTCCAAGTGAATTTTTTTCACCGGAATTGTCTTTATTAATGCATGATAAATAAGGTGTGAAAAGTCCATTGCAAAGTCGTGTGCGCATAAAAAGTTATTAAGGCTCAAATGTCGCTAAAATTAGTTTTTTGCAAATATCTCGCTAATGCTAACTTTTACAGAAAATGTTGGTCTTCAATTTTGTAGCACAGGAAATTTCCTACAAAAGTACGTTAAAAGTTTTTTCCTACGACTTATTAGTGGAGTGCCTGGGTCTTTTAACCTAGGATTTCTATAAGACCGAATGAATTTATATGGTTGGGATGGGATTTTGTTTTAAATGCCATAAAAAAAAAAGTTTACCCTAAATTTTTTTGTGCTTTTGATTTGTGTATTAACTATAAAAAGTTAGTATAACACTACATTAAAAATAATTGTAACAGTTTGCAAACCATTTTTTCTAAACTAATTTGAGGTCGCTGAACACGAAAAACGCAATTTTTTTTTTTTCCTTCTAACCGTTCCCGAGTTATTCGGCCATTTTTATTTTCGAGATTATAGTGTGAGAAATTAATAAAATTATTTAATTTTTTATTAAAAAGAATTTATTTGTTCTCTTTTCAAATTTTTGAATCTTTCTGATTTTTTTTGACAATTTTTATTTTAAGTAAATTTATGCTAAGAATGTTATTTTTAAAATTAACAAGTATATTTTAAACAAGTATCCCTACAGCACTCCCCATTTAGTAAATGCTAAGGCATTTGCGAAATCATACTTTATATAAATTGAGTATGAAGTTCTGTTTTAGAGTGTTTCTTGGACGAAAGCACTGTAGACAACTCGATTATGTCTAGGTTTTCTGCATTCAACAAATAACTAGGCTTAAGCCTATCTATTGAAATATGATTCGTTTTGGTTCCAATCTTGAGTTTGAAGTATTTAAGCCTCCGTTCAAATACTTGGAATGGTCCAGAGTATTTTGGTTGCAAAGGTTTCCGGTGATGATCATGACGTATCCAAACATGTGAACAAGTTTGAAGGTCTTCACACAAAAAAAAAACAACATAATATTAATGAAAAATTCTTCGAATTTGAGCCGAGAACAGAATTCATTGACTATATGAAATATTTTATTGAAATTTTAGAACTTTTCATAAAATATAAGAACGAAATTCGTAAATTTTTTTATTTTGAAAAATAAAAAAAAAATTTACGAATTTCGTTCTTATATTTTATGAAAAGTTCTAAAATTTCAATAAAATATTTCATATAGTCAATGAATTCTGTTCTCGGCTCAAATTCGATGAATTTTTTGATGTTCTATTTTTTGTGTGTTTGTTGATGAAAAACTTTTTCTTGCTTTTATTTGAGGGTTCACGTGGTTGCAAACCAGAAATAATTCCTTGAAGAGATGCGAGGAAAGTCATTGGACTGGATTCGATTTTAACTGGATTGAAAAAATCACTTGGAAGTCTTATAACCTCACCGTACAAAAGTTCTGCTGTCTTCTTTTAGTGCTGACCGAATTCCAAAAAGAACTGTATTTAAGGATAGAGTCCAACGATGGTTGTTAGCACAAATCAACCCAGTCTTCAATGTCCTATGAAACCGTTCTACTAATCCATTTGACTGAGGGTGAAAAGCAGTTGTAAAGTTGTGCGAAATACCCAAGTACTTAGTAATCTCCTTGCACATGTGTGATGTAAATTGGGTTCCTCGGTCAGAAACGATGGATTTTGGAACGCCAAAACGGCACACCCAAACATCATAAAACGCACGAAGAACAGTTTCTGAATGAATGTCTTTAATTGGAATTGCTTCTGGCCAACGACTGAATCGGTCCACACAAGTCAAGATGTATGTATAACCTTCAGACGGTGGCAAAGGTCCTACAATATCTAAGTGCACAGTATCAAAACGGCTGCTAGTGATTGGAAATTTTCCGAAATCACTAGATGTATGTCGTGAAACCTTAGAACGTTGACAGTCTTGACAGCACAGCGCCCAATCGTTTACATTTTTATAATTCAATGGCCAGAAAAACTTTTTGCGTATCATATTTCGAGTAGCCCGTACTCCCGGGTGCGAAAGGCAATGTATGCTCTTAAAAATTTGCATTCGGTAAGACCTTGGAATTTACGGACGCGCAGTGCCAGTTGACATCTCGCAGTATAGTTTATAGTCTCTGTCTGAAAAATGAATAAGCGAAAGTTGATAATTACCTTGATTTTTAATTAAATCTTTTAAATCGTCATCGTCTTCTTGAAGTTCTGCCATTTTCTTGTAATCAATCGATCGAACTTCCACAGCTTCGATTCGAGAAAGGATATCTGCAGTCACGTTTTTAACACCAGCGATATGTCTGATATCGGTTGAAAATTGTGAAATGAAATCAAGATGATTTCGTTGCCTTGGTGATGCTTTCTCGTGCTTCTGCTTAAATGCGAATATTAATGGTCGATGATCAGTATAGATGGTAAACTTGCGTCCTTCGAGTTGATGACGGAAATGATGGATGCCTCTATAAATAGCAAGCAACTCCCTGTCGTAGGTGCTGTATTTCATTTGCGTAGAATTTAAGCGCTTAGTGAAGAATCCAAGTGGCTGGCATGATCCTTCAACAAGTTGTTCAAGCACAGCCCCAATAGAAATAGCAATAGAGGCGTCGACTTTTAAACATATTGTAGCATCAGGAATAGGATGAGCCAAAAATGTTGCATCAACTAACTCTTGCTTACACAAGTCGAAAGCATTTAAAGTAGATGGAGTCCAGGAAACTTTCCTGTTGTCGTCTTTCTTAGTAGCGCCTTTTAAAAAATCATTGAGGGCCGCTTGATGCATTGCACCTCTAGGGAAAAACTTGCGATAGAAGTTTAACATCGCGAGAAAACGTCTTAATTCCTTAATGCACTTAGGATGTGGAAAATCTTTAATAGCAGATACTTTCGCTGGTAGTGGAAGAATACCAGATGTTGTTATACGATGCCCTAGAAAATCTATTTCAGGAACACCGAAAACACATTTTGCTGGATTTATAAGTATACCAAATTTCTTGAAACGTTCGAAAAGCATTTTGAGATGTGAAAGATGTTCTTCTTCTGTTCGAGAAGCTACACAAATATCATCAACATACACAAATACAAATTCAAGGCCTCGGCAAACGTTATCGATAAGTCTCTGGAAACTTTGTGCAGAGTTACAAAGCCCAAATGGCATTCGCAAGAATTCGAAAAGACCAAACGGTGTTGTGACTGCAGTTTTTGGCACGTCATCTGGGAAAACTGGAATTTGATAAAACGCCTTCATCAAATCAAGCTTTGAAAATACAGTGCATCCATATAAATGCATACGAAAATCCGTCAAATAAGGCAATGGGTATGTATCAGCAATTGTTATGTTGTTTAATGCGCGGTAGTCGCCGCATGGCCTCCAATCACCATTTTGCTTAGCAACCATATGCAGTGGATTTGACCAACAACTGTCAGAAGGACGAATAATGCCTTTATCAAGCATGTATTGGAACTCAGCTTTTGCAGCTTTCAGCTTCATTTGATCCATTCTTCTTGGTTTTGCTGAAACTGGAGGACCACGAGTGACAATATGATGGAAAACTCCAGGATTTGAACAAAAATTGTCTACGTCATGCTTGAAAATTTCTGGATATTTCATAAGTAAGCGATGATATTCTGAATCCCCAGAGACCATTTTAATACCATCAAAAATTTCTTGAATAACAGTGCCTGTAGTTTGTAAATTTGTGGAACCATCAACTAAGACACGCTTTTGCAAATCAGGCAAAAGATGAAAATGTCGAAGGAAATCAGCTCCTATAATGGGTCGTGTTACATTTGCAAGAATGAAATCCCAGCGAAAACATCTTCTTAACCCAAGGTCTAGTGTCAAAAGTAAATTCCCATATGTTGCAATTTCGGAACCATTAGCAGCATATAGTGAAAATTTTGATGGCGTGGTGCGGTTATGGCAAGGAAATACAGAAATTTCTGCCCCGGTGTCGATAAGAAATTGTTGCTTCGATATTTTTTCTGTTATAAAAAGTCGACCGTTTGTTTTTCCATCGAAACTGGTGGTCGAAATGTCAGTTGATGGTTCAGTTAGTTTTTTGAAGTTGAAAATTGCATGGTGAAATGCATTTTATTGCTTTATCTGCAAATCGCCAGTGATACCAGCATAATCCGGAATCTTTTCTAGATTTGGATGAAGCTCTGGACGTGGAGCGTATATTAGAACTGGACGCTCTATCAACTCGCTGATTAGGTCTAGAACGAGACTCCAATGCATCGATTCGTGCAATAACGGTGTCCAACTTACGAGCAAAATCGTCTGTTGGGGTCGGTTTTTGTGTAAGCTCAGATACAAACACTGCTGCTGAGTTAGAAAATGCCTCAGATATTTTGTCTGCTTGTAGTGCCAACTTATCAATGTCAGTAGTATCGCAAACGGCCAAAATGCTTTTGATTTTGTCTGGTAGCCGCTCAAGGAACAGTGTTCTTAAAATTTCTACACTCACCTGACCATTGGATAATGATTTCAGCCTATGGAGGAAATGTGATGGCTTCTGGTCTCCAATTTCCATTCCACTTAGCAATTTCTTGAGTTGAGTTTCTGCCGTTACAGCAAACGAGTTGATGATGCGTTGTTTCAAAGCCTCATATTTTGCATGTTCCGGAGGAGATAAAATGATGTCCTTAACCATGTAAAGTATCGACTGTCACAAGATATTCAAATTTCGTAGTATCTTGGGTGATGCTTGCTATACGGAAACTGGCTTCCACTTGAATGAACCAAACTTCGGGTTCGTCTTTCCAGAACGCCGGAAGTTTTGGTATGCGAGCAGAGGATATTTCCAAAGCTGGAACTTGAAGATTTTGGTGTGTGGTGAGTTGATCACCACTACTACCAGCACGAGCATTAGCTGCTGCTGGCTCTTGACGAATTTGATCACCACTACCACCAGCACCAGCATTAGTTGTTGTATCGTCAGGGAAAATTGGCATGTTCTTCTTAGGGGTCACCAATTGTGAGAAATTAATAGGAGAAATTAATAAAATTATTTAATTTTTTATTAAAAAGAATTTATTTGTTCTCTTTTCAATTTTTGAATCTTTCTCATTAACAAGTATATTTTAAACAAGTATCCCTACAATAGCATCATATACATCAATATATTTGTATAACGCCAAATCCAATCGATTTTATTTTACCACGATTACAAAGAATGACTAATGGCGTTTCCAACGGGTATACCAATGATTATGCTCCGAATAAAATTAACTGAGTTATAGCACGAAAATCTTAGATTTTTTAAAAATTTTTTTTTAACAATTTTATTCAATGGCACATTTAATTTCAAACATTTTGAGCTAACTTTGAGCAAAATCGAATAAAATCTCGTGAAGATATAAAGGTTTCAGTGCAATGAAGGCATATCGTTTTCTTTCAAAAATTTATATTTTTGATGCAATTGCAACCCGTTCCGAAATGTTCTTGTACAAAAAATGATGAGAGCTTCTTTAAAATGTTCAATGAGAGTAGAATGGCCGATGTGGAAGCTGAAAAATTGGATCTGTTGACTTAGGCTGAACATTTTGAACAACTTCTCATCATTCTTATTGCACCAAATCCTTAATATCTTCAAGAAATCGCATTCGATTTTGCTCAAACTAAGCTTAAAATGTTTGGAATTAAATTTGCCATTGAATAAAATTTAAAAAAAAAATTTTTTTCAAATAAATAAATGCGAAAAACTAAGTTTTTCATTTGATATTGATATGAAAATTTTTTTAAAATTTTTAAAAAATCTGAGTTTTTCCTGCTATAACTCAGTTTATTTTGTTCGGAGCATAATCATTGGTATACTCGTTAAAAGAGCCATTATTCACTCTTTGTAAGCGTTGTAAAATAAAATCGATCGGACTTCTACAAATATATTGATGTATATGAAGCTATAACCTCGAAAATATAAATGTCCGAATAACTCGGGAACGGTCCAAAGAAATAAAAAACAAGTGGGTTTTTCGAGTTCAGCGACTCTAAATTAGTTTAGAAAAAATAGTTTGCAAAATGTTACATCTATTTTGGATTTAGTGTTGTATTAACTTTTTATAGTTCTTGCTTATATAAAGAAAAAATCAATTGCACAAAAAAATTTTTTTTAAACTTCTTTTTATGGTATAAAAAACAAAATCCCACCTCAACTATATAAATTCATTCACTCTAATAAATTACTAGGTTAAAAGTCTCAGGCACTCCACTAATCGTAAAACACATTTAAAATTACTATTTTTATCTCCGTAACGGGTACTTCTAGAGAAAAATTCTAGTAAATTTCTTCGTAATTGAAGTTGTTTCCAACACCGACTACGGTGTTTTGTCCAAAAAGGCAAAACGAAGAGGCCTACTGCGTTTAACTTTTCATAAAACTATGTTCATTTTCAAATCGCGATATCTCATGAACGGTAAGTCGGACGGAAAAAGTGTTGGTAAAGACATTCATAGAGAATAACATGTTCTGCAAAATCCAAGAAAAAAATTTGTTCTGCGGCATATCGTTTCGGAATATTTTGCAAAAACAGTTTTTTTCTAAATTTTAAGTTTGTCAAAAGATATCTCCTAAACTTTAAGTCGTACAAAAAAAAAAAAAAACAAAATGTTGTTTGTAGAACAAACAATTCCCTATAAGCTGGTATTTTTGTTTTATTGCTGCGACGCTCCGTTCATGTATTATCACAATTTAAAAGAAAAAATCAGTTTAAAAAACTTCGAAAAACTCCAGGTATATCTACCAAATGACCGCACTACAAAAAAGATCACAACTTTTTAATAGGTAAACTTTTTTATTTATATTTTAAGCTAAGCATTCCACTTTTAATAATTAAATTTCATGCGGTCTTGTAGAAGTCCTACGTATACAGTGTTTTTAACTCCCTGGGAACTCTACTATATATTTAATTTAAAAAGTTGTTAACAGTTGAGGAGTGATTTTTCAAAAGGTCGTAAAACCACTTCCAACCTCGAACAAACCTAAGAATGCCATCGCCATTACCATCCTAAAATGCATCCTCTAGTTCAAAATTCATCACAACAAATGCATTTTTCCAAGGTAAAATCGTGATCAAAAGTCGTATTTCAGAACAAAAGGGCTTATTTCCATATATTGTAATTTCATAGAAATTTTTAAAGTTTGATACAAAAAAGCGTATTTCGAATAGTGGCCAAAAAAACTTTTAATATTTTTTATGTGTCCCAGGTTATATAGGTGCTTACATACCATGCCTATAGACATCAAAATAAACTTCCAAATGGTGAAATAAGAGTGATTTCGAAACAAAAGCGCTTATTTCCAAACGTTTCAGAACAAAAGGGCTTATTTCCAAATGTTTTTTACTTTTTGCAATTACTACAAATATGTTACAACAAAAATGTTAAGGGGATTAGAATCTTTGGTCAACTCGCTATAACACTGGAGACATTAAAAAAAAATAAGTTATAGTACTATATTAAAGAGAGTGTTCTGTCAAACTTGTCGGTCTCTACTAAAATCGCTGTGAACTTTGTTTAACGTTTTATAGTGTTTAAATACAAAATATTTAGCTTAAATAGTGATTTTCGTTTAGCCAATCTTATTTTTTATTCGGGAATTATAAAATTTTTATGAATTTTCGTCTGTGCATTTGTTAATTTTCATTTTTATTTTCTGTGACAAATTTGTCTATCTGTGGCTTTTTGTTTTTCTTTTTGTTCGCGCTAAATTTTTACTTTTTGTTTATTTGCTAAGCGCTCTCTTGTTTGTGTTTTTGCTATATCTAATATTAAATTATGTGATAATTTGGTCCACATAGCTTGCATAGGAATGACGGGTCGTATAGCTGATATGCTTTCCGAAGATAAAGGCTTGCGATGGTGCTGTAAGAAGTGTAAAACTGTTGATGCGTCTATTTTTAAACTTATTAAGGAGACTAAAAAGGGATTTTCTGATATTGGAAAGGACCTAGCCTCTCTTACTGTAAAATTTCGTGAGCTAGAATCAGTTTTTAATAAATTCAAACCTAGCGATATTGCTTTGTAGCCAAACAAAAGCAGCGAAGTCGCAATTAGGTAAAACAGTGCCTGAATCCGATATTGAGATTATCGCACCTGATCCTCAGATTGATGTTTTAGATGTACAATCCAATTTGAATGGTCCATCAGGGCAAATAGTCCCTTCGAATCTTCTGATTCCGCCCTCCTTAAATAGTGCTTTACCAACTGAATTCTGCAATGATCTATTGACTCAAATGCCCTCTAATCCTAAAGAACTTGTTGCTATTCCACCTAAAAAGGCTATTTTCATCTCTCGTCTTGCACCTGACACGTCGACTGAAGATATAGATTTTATATAAACTCAAAATTAAAGTCTAAAATCGATGTCTCTATTGAAAAGTTCAATTTTTCTTATACTAGAGATAAATCGTCTTTTAAAATTATTGTTTCTGATGATTCTTTTACAACTTTAAATGACATCAAATTCTGGCCTCAGAATACTTTTGTCCGTGAACTTGAGTATCGAAATAATCGTAGAGTAAATAATGTTGTTAATCTTTCCGAAAAAAATACATTAAATGCTACTCCAAAAAACTAAATTCTAATTCTTTCTATAACTTTTCTCTTATTTATCAAAATGTCCGAGGCCTTAACACTAAACTTTCCGACCTTTATATTAATAGCTATGACTTTAATTTCGATGTTATTGCTCTAACAGAAACTTGGCTTCCAGAATTGGAGGCGGTGTCTTAATTGCAGTAGAAAACTCCTTTCAATCTAATGAGGTTATTGTTGATAGTGGGGATCTTGAATTTGTAGCTATATTAATTAATCTTAGTCACTTTAATTGTTTTGTTACATGTTCTTACATTCCCCCAAACTCTGAACTCCTAGTCTACCAAAGTCATTTAACTTTAATAAATACTGTGAATGAATTGAGGAAAGGAAATGATACATTATTTGCGTTAGGCGACTTTAATCTTCCTCATGTTACATGGAATAAACTTGATGGCTCTTATTCTTATTCCATCCACCTTAAATAACTGTTTTTGTGATCTGTTTGATAGTTTCGCTGAGCTTTGTCTTCACCAATATAATGATATTAGCAATGTAAATAATAGGATACCCCACCTTGTATTTGCCGATAGTTTTACAAATTTATCTATCGAACGTTGCGACCCATTAGTTAATCCAGAGATAAACACCATCCAACTATAAAAATAAATATTGATGTACCTACAACAACAGTTCATAATTCTATAAAATCATTTTCGGGCAGGTATAATTTTTGTTTTAAAAAAGGTGACTTTCAAAGGTTAAACCATTTTTGAGCAAGAACAGACTGGTCATGTATGAATACCACGGTAATCAGAAAATGACTTAGATAGTTAAGTGAAATTGTTCAATAATACTTTACAAAATTATTTTAATTTAGGAATTCCTAAAACAAAAGCTGTGTCTAAGCAAAATTGTTCACCTTGGTCTAATAAAACTTTAAATATGATTAAAAAAAAACCGTATTTTAAAAAATATAAATTAACGGGTTCATCCGCTGACTATATACAATATTCTCTTTTCCGCGGCAGATACCAGACTTATACTAAAGATTTTAAGATTAAAAAATAACTTAAAAACTAACCCGAAACTGTTTTATAATTTTGTGAACTCTAAGAGAAAACAAACTGTTTTATAATTTTGTGAACTCTAGGAGAAAACAATCATACTTTCCATCAAGTATGTCTTACAATGGTGTCTTATCTTTATGTGAATCTGAGATCTTAAATTATTTTGCCGATTTTTTCCAGTCCACATACTCTAATTTAAAATACAATTCAAATGTAATATATCCGTACCCTTTAACATCAATTAATCATATTAATTTACCCCTCCTGCAGCCAGAAATTGTTCTCCAGTACTTGAAGAAAATTAAATGCTCCTACAATCCGGGACCCGATGAAATTCCTAGTTGTGTCTTAAAGTTTTGTGCAGAGAATCTGAAATTTCCTATAACCTTGTTATTTAATGCATCTCTTCGTTGTGGAAATTTTCCTGATTTGTGGAAACAGTCCTTCATAATACCTTTATTTAAATCCGGCAGCAAGTCTGACATAAAAAATTATAGAGGCATAGCTAAACTATGTGCTAGTCCAAAATTGTTCGAAAATATCATTACAGACCATATTCAACATTATATTTTATCTTCTCCATTTCAACACGGTTTTCTTAAGGGTCGTTCATCCGTAACAAATTTGCTTGAGTTTACCACTGCAATCATAAATGAATTTGTGGCAGGTAAACAGACTGATGTCATTTTTACTGATTTTAGTAAGGCTTTTGATAGTGTTAATCATGATGTCCTACTGTACAAACTGAACTTAATAGGTCTTCCAAACAATTTATTGTGTTGGTTACGCTCGTATTTGACTGCTAGGAGACAGCGTGTAGAATTCAATAAAACTTATTCTAAATATATTTCTGTTACTTCTGGTATTCCACAGGGTAGTCACCTTGGCCCTATCCTATTCTTGCTTTACATAAATGATCTTCCTTCAATTATCAAAAATAGTAAGATTTTAATGTATGCAGATGATGTCAAACTCTATATTTCACATAATTTACCATCATCACAATATTTACTACAATCCGACCTAAATAGTTTATCTGAATGGTGCCAAGTAAATTGCATGGAATTAAATTTAAATAAATGTAAGAAAATGGTATTTTCAAGAAAATCTGCTCTAAGCTTCTCCTATTGCATCAATAGTCACAGCTACCAGATGTAGAAAGGTTTAATGATCTAGGGGTCATGCTTGATCCAAAGCTTCAGTTCAAATTCCATATAAATTTGACCACTAACAAAGCTAAAGGTGTTCTTGGCTTTATCAAGCGTTGGGCCAAAGAATTCAATGATCCTTATACAACGAAACTTCTTTACACTTCTCTTGTGAGGCCTATCCTAGAGTACGCATCACCTGTATGGAATCCATGCTATAAAATTTATAGTGATCAACTAGAATCAGTCCAAAAACAATTTTTATTATTTGCACTTCGTGGACTACCGTGGAATCCTGACCAAAATCTGCCTTCATATGTAAGCCGTTTGAAACTAATCCGTTTACCTTCATTGAATAGTAGAAGAGTGATGCTCAATGTAACTTTTTTGCATAAAATTATTAAAGGCGAAACGAATTCACCAATTTTACTTCAATCAATAGATTTCAATGTTCCAGGAAGAGACTCAAGGCATTTTCGCCCTTTAAAATTGTCACATTGTAGGTCAAATTATGCACAGTTTAGTCCCTTCCGTAGCATCTGTAACGATTTTAACAGTTTATACCACTTACAGTGCTGTGCATAACATTTGCAACTGAAAACACTTGAAATTGAATCACCAATTTTCGGCCACTAAAACAGATGCAAATAAAATACTTGGTATGAGGTTTAATGTCGTTTATATTATTGTTTATAAAACAAAAATAAAAAATCCATACATCACTAATACAAAACTAAAACTTAAGTGCAATATAAAAATGTATCGGTATTGGCTGTGCAAAACATTTGCAACTATTAATCTAAGCTAAAAATTAATAACTTAAATACTCAATATTTAATGGAATAACCCCTGTTTTGTATAACAGCAGTGCATCTTTTTGGCATGGAAGCGATAAAACTATTTTCAAATGAGTGTGGAATGTCCTGCTACCGTTTTTTAACTTCATAAAACAACTCATCCTGTTTTCAAAATTTTTGATTGCATAATAAGCAATGCATTTTCGTGAATTGACGATTTGATTGGGTTTAGATCTGGCGACTCCGCGGGGCATTGATGAACATCAATATTTTGCCATTTTATCCAATCTTTACCACTTTTGACGTGTGTTTATGGTTGTTTTTATGCAGTAAAATCCATTTTAGTGTCATTTCCCAAGTTGCATATGGCATCATTGTATTTTGTAGTATGTCTTTATAATCATTAGACTTCACTATACCTTCAACACTTTCAATTGTACCGATTCCTTGCGCAGAGAAGCATCCCCAGACCATGATACTACAACCTCTATGCTAGACAGTTGCTCTTGTATATATCGGACTAAGCCTTTCTCTCCTTGGTCTTCTCATAAGCCTATTACCACTCGATCCGCATAAATTAAACTCGGACTCGTCAGAAAAGATGGTCAAAGTCTTGTGCGAAGACCAAGGATAGAATGGCTAAGCACGAAATATACAATAGGAACTGTCTAGCATAGAGGTTGTAGAATCATGGTCTGGGGATGCTTCTCTGCGGTCTAATTCAAAGGGTTGAAGGCATAATCCCGACTAGAAAATTTTGTGTGGCGACAATTAGGGCCTTGTTAGTTTTGCCTAACCAGAACGTTAGAGCCAAACGCGGGAGCCTAACAAGGCCCTCATATCGGATGTAACGGTGTTCCCCATATTTTCCCAATAAGGAATGCCTAATGCCAGCCTAATTAGGTAGGCGTTCGTATTTAGGAAAATTTGAGGCTTACCAAACTAGGCCATCGTTGGGATTTCGCACTTGACCCTAACGTTCTGCTTAGGCAAAACCATTTGGGCCCTAATTCACGCCTAACTAATAATAATCTTCAAATCAATAAAAAGAAAAATAGCTCTGTATTTTTTAGTAATTTATTAAAAATATTATTTCTTATTTCTATCTTAATTTTTTAAGAGTCGTTAATATGTTAAATTATAATAACTGATCACATTAAAGATAATTCAGGTTTATTCCGAAATCCGTGTGATTTCAATTACTTATTATTTAGGAGGCTTTTTGATTAAAACCGTGAGTCGAACGATAAAAAGAATTGGAATATCTATTGTGGAGAAATGCAGGTTGTACAAATAATATAAGTAATCGTTAGATAATTTTCTTAAAAAATCGCAAAAAGTCGGAAAATTCGATTTTATCGAATATTTCCTAAACGGCTACTTTCTCGTAAATGTAAATCAATATTATTTGTAAAGCCTGCAATTCTCCACAAAACAGATTCTGATACTTTTTATCGCGTGACTTACCATTTTCATCAAAAGCTTCTAAAATGGAAAATAATTGAAACCACACGGATTACTGAACAGTCCTTATTGAAAAAAAAATAAGGACTGTTTTTTCAGAAGGGCTTATAACCTAATGTCATATACATTATTTGCATAGTAATTGATTAGTGGATAAATCTAATTTTTTTAACTAAATAGAATTAATTTCAAGCCATCAGGTAAACTTTTCGTGAAAAAAAAACCCAATTTTATTTATTTATAACAAAGTATCAGGCAATTAATATTATGATATTTCTTTTGCCTCGTTTTGGTTATAAGCCCTTTTGAAAAAAAACTCCTCAAATACAATTGCAGACATACCTGACAATCCTTATTTAGTTTTTGAACCGTAAAATTTAATAAAATAGGCTTTTAATGAAACAATTGTTTGGAAGAATGAATGAATCATGTATAGAAAGGAAATCTTGAAGAAGTTGCCTTTAATTATAACATTAGCATGGAAGACGAAACGAATCGGGTGACTAAAAATCAATCGTTAATATCAGCCTATTGAAATTTTCATTAAAAACTTGGTTTGACTTAAGCTTCCATTTTAACTCAAAGAATTAAGTTTGTAAACAAAAATTTCAATTCTTGTCTTAACTTTGAAGTTGTAAGCAATTGAAAATCAGTCATTCGATTCGTTTCGTCTTCCATGCTAAGTATATTAAATAGATATGTATCAACATATCGGTACGAAAATGCAAAAGGACGTAACAACATGGTTCGACATATCGCTAGAAATAAGAAAAATTATAGAAGTGCACTCTGAAATGAATTTAAGTTATTTTGTTGTAACGTCTTTTTGCATTTAAAGTGACAATTTACAACCAAAAAGTCAATAGTAAAACTTAAAAAAAAAATTTAGAAATAAAATCTGCTGCGGGTTTCAACCAAAAACCTTTTTTTATGACGTGCAGCACGACCACCATTCCAATCCCTGCAGTGATGAAGAGCTGATGCCAATGATTTTATGATGGTATACTCACTAAGATCTTCTTTCGATTTTGAAAAAGTTTTAACGAAAGCATCTGCAAAGAAAAAAAATTAATTTCATTGGACACTGTTAAGAAATAACGTGACAACCCTAGAAAAATGTTTTTGACTAAAGAATGCAGTTCGATTTCAAATAGTAACATATACATATCTGAATATCATTGCATTTGTTCTTCAACCAGGAAAGAAAAACGTAATTATCTCAAAACATTTTTCAAGAAAGCTACGCATTATTTCGTAAACAAGTAAGTATACGTACCTCTTCGGCTGCTTTGTTGCAGTTAAATTTAAGCGCCAGTTCGCAACTTAAAGCATAACGCAAATGCGCCGGCTGACGGCCAACCCAATCAGCGACAGTGAATTTACTTAATTTACTAGCAAGATGTATCAGAGCAACTGCAATCATCTCTGGTTCCCACTGTAGACAGACGACAGTGCTTAAGGCATCATTTACGAAATTCCATGCCATTTGCACCATTTTTTGAAGTTTCTGCTGATCGTCTTTGAAGCATTTCGCAAATTTGAGCAAGAATGTGTATGGATGTTCCACCTGGAGATCGAATTTTATGGTTTGCAGCAGAATACGCTCCAAGTCATAACTTCCTATAAGAGAATTGAAGAAAAATTTACCCAAATAATAAATTTAGTTTTCTACTAACGCACCTCCTTTGGATCTTCTCCGAATGAATAGAATTGCGTGTCCGTTAAACGTCCACGTGCAGTCTTATTATATCCCTGGATTTCTTGGGCGTTTCCTCTACTTTGCCCGCCAAAAAGAGGCCACAGCATGCAGTGACATAACGCGGAAAGCTCTTAAAATGAAACATATAAAATCGATGAAAGTACACCACTCCGGTAGCAATGATATTGTGTCCAAGGCCTATTTCGGTGCCACAACTCATGATGAAGCGTGCGCCTTCTTTGCGACAGCGACGTTCCGTGTCCAATGTTATGTCATCCAATACAGATGGTGTGTCTTTCAACTCTTTTTTGTCATAATACCAGCAAGGCATTGTCCCAATGTTGACAGTGATACTTTGACTAGCATTTGGGGAGTTTTGTTGTTGCGGCGTCTACTTCAGAATCTGGCTCAGTTGTTGTAGGTATCCAAGATGCAAAATACTTTTGCGAACTACATTTTATTAGAATTTTATCGACAAACCAAACAACAACTTAAATGTCAGGGCTGCCGATGGATGATTTGATTCCTAACTCTATTTAGACAAGCGGTGAAGGGTAGAGTCCATGCAAATCCCGGGATTGATTAAAACTATTTTTATCAAAAATATGAAATCAAGTTAAAAAAATTAGGTAAACATTATTTAATTTTGTTGAACAAGCACCGATTTTGATCCGACATTACTCATTTTGTTGGTAATTGAATTTTTAAAAAAAAAACTAGATTTATGCAGTTTAAAATAAAAAAATAGGAACAATTCTCAACAAAAATATTAGTTTTCGATGTATCTGTCAATTCTCAATCTGAATCTGGCTTCAAAATTGGTCTATCACGTATGGTTTTTGAGATATCCTCAACTCAAAGTTGAAATAACACGATTTGTGAGGTTATATGGAGGACACTCGAAACTATTTTCTATTGTATGCGTTATATAGTACTATTTTGTGCCTTCAAAATGAGTTATAAATTCATGATACCATTTGAAATGATCGTATCTTTTTATAAGAAAATCCTTTGATACTATATCATAGCTTATTTTGAAGACAAAAGCCGTGTTCCTTTTGACGCGTATATACAATTGTATATTTTTAAATTGCAATAACTCATGAACAGTGAGTCACACAATAAAAACTCTGTGGAACTTTTTTATGGAGAATCACGTTCTCTACAAAAACTTTTCATTTTATATTTTAAAAAATTTATCTTTTAGGATTTATTCAATAAAAACTGGATAAGCGCCGATAAACGGCAAAAAATCACTTTTTTTTAAATAACTTCTAAATAATTATTATTTATCTAAATATTATTTTTACAAAAGATCAAAATTATTTGTAGAACATGTGGTTCTCCCTGAAAAAGACCCTTGACTTTTTATCGTACGACTCACAATTTATAAGTTATCGCAATTTGAAAATTACCACAATTTTATAAACGTGTCAAAAAAACACGGCTAAAGAATAGAACTAGATGCTGCATTTAATAGAAAATAATTTCGTACATACTCCATGTAACCTCAAAAATCATATTTTTTTGAACTTTTAGTTAAGGACATCTCAAAAACCGTACTCGATAGACCGATTCGGATTCAGATCTGGTAAATGCAGTGATAATTACTATTTTTGGTTAGAATCGTTCTATTTTAAAAAAAAAAAACCGCATAAATTTAAAGTGTTGGTTTTTTTTTTCAATTTCGGGATTGCAATTTATAATCCCGAAAATCTCGGGATCGCCAAAAGGCCCAAAAATTGGCATCCTCAATACTTATATATCGAACAAATTAAAATGGCAGACTTAAAAAAAAGGCTTCAAAAAAAACTGGTCAAAATTTTCGAAAATTTGCCATATTTCGAAAATTATGAATCGGATTTAAGGTTTCGGTTTTCATAAAGCCATATCCCGATCTTCCGATGGCTATATCGGGACTAAGAGAAGGTGTTCGTCCCATGAATCTTACATTTTTTGGTGTTCTACCGATTACCAACCACCACCACAAAGAAAAATGGCAAAGTCCTAAGGATATTTTGAAACAAATGAGTTTTTTGGCACGAAAGGAATATAAAAAATATGTAGCTGTGTTTTAGACGACATTTTATTTATGCTTGTATAAGCACGTAGAAAAAAGAAAATTCGCAATGGAGTCCCTGGTAAAAAAACTATGACAGCTGTCATGATCTTAAGTTCGTGTGGTAATGTTAGGCATTCCGAAACTAGGCAACTGTTCATTTATAACTATGACCCCCGCGTTAGGTTTTCTTTAGGCAAACGAAATTCGGAAACTGTTCGTTTATCACTATGACCACCGCATTAGGCGTTCATTAGACAAACCTAATTTAGGAATATCTTAAGCCTGCCTAACTAGGCAATTATTAGGCATTCCGAAACTAGGCAACTGTTCGTTTATCACTATGACCCCCACGTTAGGTTTTCGTTAGGCAAACGAAATTCGGCAACTGTTCGTTTAGCACTATGACCACCGCATTAGGCGTTTATTAGGCAAACTTAATTTGGGCAAACCCAAAGCCTACTTAACTAGGCAAGTAATAGGTATTCCTAATTTAGGCTGACCCCATTGCTTCCCAATTAGGGCCTTATGTATTTTTAGGCATTCCTAAGCAAATTTCTAGTCGGGATGAAGTCTAATGATTGTAAAGACATACTATAAAATACTATGATGCCATATGCAACTTGGAAAATGACACTAGAATGGATATTCCTGTATAATAATAACCCTAAGCACACGTCAAAAGTGGTAAAAGATTGGATAAAATGGCAAAATATTGATGTTCATCAATGCCCCGCGGAGTCGCCAGATCTAAACCCAATCAAATCGTCAAGTCACGAAAATGCATTGCTTATTATGCGATCAAAAATTTAGAAAACAGGATGAGTTGTTTAATGAAGTTAAAACCCGGTAGCACGACAATCCGCACTCATTTGAAAATAGTTTTATCGCATCCTTGCCAAAAAGATGCACTGCTGTTATACAAAATAGGGGTTATTCCATTAAATATTGAGTATTTAAGTTATTAATTATACCCTACACCCAGGGTACATTCACTTTGTCCTTCCGTTTGTAACGCGGAGAAGGAGGCGTGGCAGATATAGAAAAGTATATATATTCTTGATCAGCGTCACCTCCTGAGTTGATATAGCCATGTCCGTCTATCTGGCTGGCTGGCTGGCTGTGTGTTGAAATACACTTTTTGGGAAAACTGAGCAAGATATTTCAATGAAATTTGGTACACTACCTCCGTCGCCAAAGATAGCTCGGGGGATTGAAAATGAGCGAAATCGGTCAACGGACACGCCTACCACCCATACAAAAAATATATTCAAAATGCAATTTTAGGAGTATTTTTCACGACAATGCAACCAAAATACGCATAAATACTAAGAATTGTAAGAGCAAGCTTTGATAAAAAACTGAGCAAATTCGGACAAGAGGGCGTGGCACCTCCCATATAAGCAAAAGCTTCAAAACGCTATACTGAAAGCGTTTTATGAGATGTTAGAACCAAATTTGACTTAGACACGAAGAATCATAAATAAAAGCTCTCAACAAAAATTGGGTGCAATCGGACAAGGGGGCGTGGCACCTCCCATATGAGCAAAAGTTTCAAAATGCTATACTGAAAGATTTTTTTGAGATAACCAAACTTCACTTAAATACTACAGACTATAAATGCACGCTCTAAGCTAAAACTAGAGGAACTCGGACAAGAGGTCGTGGCACCTCCTATATGAGCAAAAACTTCAAAACACTATACTGAAAACGTTTTTCACTCAGGCACTAAAATCTATAAATGGAAGCTCTGAACAAAAACTGGATGAACTCGGACAAGAGGGCGTAGCACCTCCCATATGAACAAAATTTTAAAAATACTGCAGTGTAGGGTATTTAATGTTTGGCCAGGCCAAATTTTACACCCATACTAGTTTTTAATTAAGATTAATAGTTGCAAATGTTTTGCACAGCCAATACCGATAAATTTTTATATTGCACTTAAGTGGTAGTTGTATTAGTGATGTATGGACTTTCATTTTTGTTTTATAAACAACAATATAAATGACATAAAACCTCATACCAAGTATTTTTTTTGCATCTGTTTAAGTGACCGAAAATTGGTGATTCAGTTTCAAGTGTTTTTAGTTGCAAATGTTATGCACAGCACTGTATATTCTTTTGATGACACAATCGCTATACTAAAATGTAAAATAATCTTGCACTTGAACTCCTAGCTCGTGTTGCGTTTTCTTGTTTCTTCTTCATATTTCGATTTAATATGTAGCTGTTGATCAGTCATGATCTGTAGCTTCAAAGCGTGTATCCCGCGTTGTCACTGATCCGCTCAACAGCAGAGCAGTCCGGTCTGCTTGTGGTCGGTCATCAACCGTGCGTTACACGGATGCGCCTCTCGGGCGGTCGGGTGGTGGGATCGCAGGGAACGTTCGTAAAAAAAAAAAACAGCCCATAAAATTTTTTCTCATTACTGAAAATTTGTTTAACATGGTTTTACGCCCTTTTGAAAAAAGACTCCTCAGTTATGATATGAAATACTACCTATGAATTCATATTAAAATATCTTTCTTTTTAAATTGTAATAACTCTTCAATGAGAAGTCGTAAAAACAAAATTGAAATACCGTTTAAAAGATAATTTGATTTTCTATATAGCGTACTAATTTATTTTTTTCGAACAACCCATGGTCTTAAAGATATTCGTGAAAAACCGTTAAGACTTCTAAAATACTGGTTTTTGAAGGATATTTTCGAAACGAAGGGTCATAAGATAAAAAGTCGAGCACCAATTTTGTAACAAATTGCAAGATCTACAAAAAAAGCAATATACGAGGGGCCTAACAAAAGTTCGCTTAGTTGAATTGAAAAAACTTTTAAATTTAATTTTTTAAATTTATAACTTTATTCTTCATCTATTTGTATTTTTTCAACGTTATCGCCATTTATTTTGAAACATTTTTGAAGTCGATAAATCCATCTTGAAAAACAGTCTTCAAAATCGGCTTTTTGCAGTTTTGCAATTTCATCATTAACCGCATTTATTATCTCCTCATTGCTGTTGAAGACTCTCCCTCTCAAATTTTTTTTATTTTTGGAAACGACCAGAAGTCAAAAGGCGCTAGATCTGGGGAATAAGGTGCTGGACGAATTTCTTCGATGCCTGAAAGCGCAACAAAATCGGTCATTTTTTCAGCAGTGTGCGCTGGCGTATTATCGTGATGTAGAAAGTAGCGGCGTAGCTCCATTTTTTTGGCGTTTCCAAATAAATTTTGGAAGACTTCTGGTAAACAGGTTTCAGTATACCACTTAGCAATAACCTTCTGACCTTTTTCCAAAGGAATAGCAGCTACAACTTTCTCTCTGGTGAAGTAAACTGGCATCATTACTTTTGTTGCTGACTTTTTTTTGCTTTACTTTAACAAGTGGACTTGCACTTTCTGGGCTCCATACCATGGATTGTTGTTTGGTTTCAGGGTCGTACTTCTAAAACCATGCTTCATCAGCTGTTACGATTTTCTTGAAGGTGTTAGACCCTCCGTTTTTGAATTTTTCAAGAAAATACTTAGCAAAACGCACACATGCCTCTTTTTGAGCATCACTTAAAACTCTAGGAACCCATCGTGCAGATCTCTCCGCGTATCCAAGATCATTTTTTAATATTTGCTCTTGAACAGTCGATAAGTTTTTTGGCTATGTGGAGAAAATCTGTGAATGGGATTTTATTTGTATTAGCTTAGTGGTCTTGAAAATGCAAACCCCGAAATCGTAGCTGATCATCCCCGCGAAATATCGCAAAAATACATATCCCATATAAAAAAAAAAAAAAAATCGGAAAAAAAACGCAACAAACAAGTATAAAATTAGTTATGTTTAATGTATTTTGCAATGCTGAATCTGAATCCGGCCTTAAAATTGCTATATCTCATACGGTTTTTGAAATATCTTAGCCTAAACAAGGAAAAAAGACCGTTTTTGCTATATTTTGAAGCTATATAACTAGAATATAAAACATTTATACGCAAAATTCGATACATTATCTAAAAGCTGCAATCTTTTTCTTTAAAATCACATTTTAATTATGTCAATAGCTTAATTTTTTTTTTAAATATCGTAGATTGAAATAATGACAAAACACGTTTTTAGCACTTTTTTAACTTTTTAGGTTAGGATATCTCCAAGAAAAATAAAGATATCGACATTATTTGAATTAGGTTTAGAAGATTGATTAAAGCTTTCCATTTCTACATCAGAATTTACGGATATACGTCCTGTTATTTAGCTCCAAAACACAACAATAAAACATAGCGTCGGCTTTTTTTCCTTGTTTAGGCTTAGATATCTCAAAAACCGTATAAAATACAGCAATTTTAAGGCCGGATTCGGATTCAGCATTGCAAAATACATTAAAAATATCTATTTTTATATTTGTTTGTTGCGTTTTTTTTTTTCTGATATTTTTTTATTTTATATGGGATATGTATTTTTGCGATATTTCGCGGGGATGATCAGCTACGATTTCGGGGTTTGCATTTTTCAGACCACTAAACTAATACAAATGAAATCCCATTCACATATTTTCTCCACATAGCCAAAAAACCTATCGACTGTTCAAGAGCACCGTGAGCCATGGCATTCAAGCCCAGTTCCTCAGCAATGATTTCCTGGGTCAATCTTGGATCTTTGTCAATTTTAGACTTAACCAGCGCTACACATTCATAATCAGTCAAAGATTTTGGGCGGCCTTCTCGAGGTTCGTCTCCCACAGAAATCTTCGGAACTACTTTGAAATAGTCACGAGGGATGGCTCATTAACTTCAAATGCTATTTGGCATTCATTAAATATTTCCATAGGCTTGAGCTTACCTCGAAATTCAAAAAGAATAGCAAACCGAATCTCTTGCTGCGTTGGCATTGGAATATCTGCTGACATTGTTTCACGAATTTTACGTTTTCTTCTCTCCATTTTGACCGATCTTTCTGAAAATTAAAATGATATATCGTAAGACTATAACAAATAATACGCAATTTTTTGATTTACTAAAAATTTATAACATGACACCAACTAAGCGATCTTTTGTTAGGCCCTACGTATGCATAAATAGAAGTCACCGTTTAGAAGATACTCCAAAAAAACCTGAAAATTAAAAAAAAACCGATTTTTATCGAATATCTTCTGTTACTTCTATGTGTACACTTATCCCTTACTTTTTGTAGATTTTGTAATTCTCGACAAAATTGGTCCATTTATTTTTTATCGGAGTACTTCCCGATTCGGAGATATCCTTCAAAAACCAAAATTTTCGAAGTCTTTACGGTTTTTCAAAAATATTTTTTAAGCCATGCGTAGCTCGAAAAAAAAAATTAGTGCTGTATATAGAAAATAAAATTGTCTTTCAAACGGCGTTTTAATTTCGTTTTTGTGACTCCTCATTGAAGAGGTATCGCAATTTAAAAAGTAAGAAATTTTAATATGAACTTATACGTAGCATTTCGTATCATAACAACTTTTTAAATTGGGTGATCTTCTAAACTAAAAGCCGTACGAAAAAACTTTTAACGTACTTTTGTAGGAAATTTCCTGTGCTACAAAATTGAAGGCCTACATTTTTCTGTAAAAGTTAGCATTAGCGAGATATTTGCAAAAAACTGATTTTAGCGACCTTTGAGCCTTAATAGCTTTTTATGCGCACACGACTTTACAATGAACACTTTATTTATCATGCATTAATAAAGATAATTCCGGTGAAAAAAATGCACTTGGATTTATTTTGCACAGCAGCTCTTTTTTCGTCTTACTTTCCTGGGCTATAAATCCTTTTGAACAAGTTAAATGTACAAAGTGATTTGTAACATTTTCTTTCAACAGTTTTTATACCCTACACGCAGGGTATATTCACTTTGTCCTTCCGTTTGTAACGCAGAGAAGGAGGCGTGGCAGGTATAGAAAAATGTATATATTCTTGATGAGCGTCACCTCCTGAGTCGATATAGCCATGTCCGTCTGTCTGGCTGGCTGGCTGGCTGTGTGTTGAAATACACTTTTTGGGAAAACTGAGCAAGATAATTCAATGAAATTTGGTACACTGCCTCCGTCGTCAAAGTTAGCTCGGGGGATTGAAAATGAGCAAAATCGGTCAACGGACACGCCTACCGCCCGTACAAAAATTATATTCAAAATGCAATTTTAGGAGTATTTTTCACGACAATGCAACCACAATACACAGAAGTACTACGAATTGTAAGCGCAAGCTCTGATAAAAAACTGAGCGAATTCGGACAAGAGGGCGTGGCACCTCCCATATAAGCAAAAGCTTCAAAACGCTATACTGAAAGCGTTTTTTGAGATAATCCAACTAAATTTCACTCTGACACTAAAAACTATGAATGCAAGCTCTGAACAAAAACTGGGTGTACTCGGACAAGAGGGCGTGGCACCTCCCATATAAGCAAAATTTTCAAAATACTGCAGTGTAGGGTATTTATTTTTTGGCCAGGCCAAAATTTACACCCTTACTTGTTATTTTTAATTTGATTAAATTCACAATTTCGATTTAAGAGCAAAAAAAAAAAACAACCATACAAAATATTTGTTTAACATTCGTGTATAATTTTATACCTTATCTCAATTCTTGCAACGCTGCGCTATAGGTCAAAAGGCACACTTTTTTGGCCAAAATTCATAACGCCCATATTATCACGGATACCGACTGCAAATGTAGTTCTTATGTTGACTCTAGACTAAAAGAACAATTCTGAAAAAAATCTTAACCCTTGGACTACCGGGTCAAAAATGGCACGTAATAAATTCTCTAAATAAATAACACATATCAGCAAGGTTTTGTTTTTAAGCATTTCCGAAGTAACTCCATGCGTTGAATCCGAATCCGAGGTCAGAATTGGCCCACCACTTCAGGATTTGGAGATATTTGAGGTCAAAATCATGAAAAATGGCTATTTTTGCGGTTCGATGCTAAGTGCACAAAATTTTCATTATTTGTTTTTACCAAATGTATAACGTAGTTCTGTTATGTTTCTTCCAAATGAGCTCTTAAAAAATGTCATACAATACTTCCTTTAAAAGTTATGACCGATTTAAGATGACATGTCATGACATCTTGAAATCCCATGAAACGGGTAAAACGACACAACTTTGTATTTCATGATATTATCTTAAATCTGCAATAACTTTTGAAGAAAGTATTGTTTGACACTTTTTAAGAGCTCGTTTTGAAGGTAAAAGTCGTACGCAGTAATGAATTATGCAAAAAAAAAAAAAAAAATATAAAAAAAAATCAGAAGTAACAAAAGTACTTATTTTTCGTATATTGACCTCAAATATCTCTATTTTTCAAAAACCTAATGCAAAAATTATGCGCACTTTTACCCAAGTTACTTGTTCTCGTAGTATCTTCAGTATAGTCTAAGATCCGGTGAAGAAATTACTACCCTCATCAGCTTTCCTGATGAAATATTTTTTTTATGCAATAAAATATAGAGATAAACGAAACCTGACTT
Source organism: Calliopum simillimum (assembly GCA_951812925.1). Classification (NCBI taxonomy): domain Eukaryota; kingdom Metazoa; phylum Arthropoda; class Insecta; order Diptera; family Lauxaniidae; genus Calliopum; species Calliopum simillimum. The sequence goes on along the minus strand of OX638372.1, from coordinate 78,131,675 downwards.
GATTGGCACTCCATATCCTGGCAAGGATATTTTTAATTAATTATTGTTTAATTAAATTTTTTACCCCAATTACCCTCATTCTTTTTCTAAATAAATTTGGTAGCAATCGAAAGCGAAAATCATATAGAAAGTGTCGCTGTATGATTGGCATCCTTTATCCTGGCAAGGATACTTGCCAAACAGGCTTAAACAGGTTAGTTGGTGTTGAATATATACCCTCATCTTCTTTCCAAAAGAATCATATATGTAAATGTAGGTAATTTTCTTACGAACTCAATGGTATGTGATTGACATTTCAAATCCTGGCAAGGCTAATGATTGGCAGGATTTGAAGTTTCAATATCTATATATAATACACATCTCCCGGGAAGATAGGGACAACCTCGACTTAGAGTCACTGAAGATTTTTTGATGAGGATTTATTTGTTTACCTCTCCTGAGTTGCTAACAGTGAAAACAAAAATCTCGACTCGTCCTTCTTGCTAATAAACTGAGCTTAAGTCCTTTTTTACGAGGCAAGTTTGAATCACTAATATTATAGCGACCTCGAAGTCTTGGAAGTGAAATTTTTTTTATGAGATTTTGTTCGTTTACTTGCTCAGAGTCGGAAAATAAGAAAATTAAATCGGAATGGTTCTTTATTGCGAATAAGTCGAGCTTAAGCGCCTTTTTTCTTTGTATGTTTAAACTATTAATATTAAATCGACCTCGAAATACTGGCAGTGAAAACTTTGGATGAGGATTTGTTCAGTAAGTAAGGTTGAGTGGGATAAGGTGAAAAAATGAATCAAAACAACTCCTTCTTGCGCAGAAATGGGCTTTAAGCACCCTTTTTGCCCCTAAATTTTAAAATAAACATGCTACTTTTAATTCGCAATAACCAAGCTCACAGTCGTTTCTTTTCAGATGGTTATATAAAGAAATGTTCATGGTACATACATATAAATATTTTCATCAAATGTTTTAGAAAACCAATTCTTTATTGATTGATAAATCAGCGCAAAATCCTCTGTTTTGCACTGATCCAAAAGCCTGTTCGCTATAGAATTGGTTTTCTAAAACATTTGATGAAAATATTTGTATGTATGTACCATGAACATTTCTCTATATACCCATCTGAAAAAAAAACGACTGTGAGCTTGGTTATTGCGAGTTAAAAGTAGCATGTTTATTTTAAAATTTAGGGGCAAAAAGGGTGCTTAAAGCCCATTTCTGCGCAAGAAGGAGTTGTTTTGATTCATTTTTTCACCTTATCCCACTCAACCTTACTTACTGAACAAATCCTTATCCAAAGTTTTCACTGCCAGTATTTCGAGGTCGATTTAACATTAATAGTTTAAACATACAAAGAAAAAAGGCGCTTAAGCTCGACTTATTCGCAATAAAGAACCATTCCGATTTAATTTTCTTATTTTCCGACTCTGAGCAAGTAAACGAACAAAATCTCATAAAAAAAATTTCACTTCCAAGACTTCGAGGTCGCTATAATATTAGTAATTCAAACTTGCCTCGTAAAAAAGGACTTAAGCTCAGTTTATTAGCAAGAAGGACGTGTCGGGATTTTCGTTTTCACAGTTACCATCTCAGGAGAGGTAAACAAATAAAACCTCATCAAAAAATCTTCAGTGACTCTAAGTCGAGGTTGTCTCTATCTTCCCGGGAGGTGTGTATTATATATAGATATTGAAACTTCAAATCCTGCCAATCATTAGCGTTGCCAGGATTTGAAATGTCAATCACATACCATTGAGTTCGTAAGAAAATTACCTACATTTACATATGTGATTTTTTTGGAAAGAAGATGAGAGTATATTTTCAACACCAACTAACCTGTTTAAACCTGTTTGGCAAGTATCCTTGCCAGGATAAAGGATGCCAATCATACAGCGGCATTTTCTATATGATTTTTGCTTTTGATTGCCACCAAATTATTTGAGAAAAAGAATGATCGTATAAATATAGGTATTGAAACTTTAAATCGTGCCAATCATCAGCCTTGCCAGGATTTGAAATGCCAATCACATACCATTGAATTCGTAAGAAAATTACCTACATTTACATATATGATTTTTTTGGAAAGAAGATGAGGGTATATTTTCAACACCAACTAACCTGTTTAAACCTGTTTGGCAAGTATCCTTGCCAGGATAAAGGATGCCAATCATACAGCGGCACTTTCTATATGATTTTCGCTTTCGATTGCCACCAAATTTATTTAGAAAAAGAATGAGGCTAATTGGGGTAAAAAATTTAATTAAACAATAATTAATTAAAAATATCCTTGCCAGGATATGGAGTGCCAATCAAGTCAGGTTTTGTTTATCTCTATATTTTATTGCATAAAAAAAATATTTCATCAGGAAAGCTGATGAGGGTAGTAATTTCTTCACCGGATCTCCTACTAGTATTTTCTAATAAGAAATTGAAAAACAGCTTCTTCTTTTTCGTCTGTCTTTTGCAACCAGACTTCGAATAAATCGGAATTGCAGAAAAAAAGTTACCAGACAAAAAAATTCATTAAAAAAAAACGCGCAAAATCGGGCGTCTATATTTCTAAATAACATTAACATTACCACCGTCTTACTAGTTTTGGGTTTCTTAGGACTAACAAATTCCAACAAAATTTTAAAAGCTTACACAAAGTTCCCCGACTAGAAATTTGCTTAGGCATGCCTAAAAATACATTAGGCACTAATTTGAAAACAATGGGGTTAGCCTAAATTAGGAATACCTATTAGTTGCCTATTTAGGTAGGCTTTGGGTTTGCCTAAATTAAGTTTGCCTAATGAACGCCTAATGCGGTGGTCATAGTAATAAACGAACAGTTGCCAAATTTCGTTTGCCTAACGAAAACCTAACGTGGTGGTCATAGTGATTAATTAACAATTGCCTAGTTTCGGAATGCCTAACAAAGGCCTAGTTAGGCAGGCTTAGGATATTCCTAAACTTGGTTTGCCTAATGAACGCGTGATGCGGTGGTCATAGTGCACGGCGTGCTTGAACCAAGTTTAAATAAAAGTTTCTTGCATATGAGTTTTTTGACTGAATTATGTTACGTAATAACTTCACGAATCAAATGATCCCAAAATTAAAAAAATCGAATGGGCCCTTTTTGAAATAAGGAGCCTTAAACAATAACTATAAAAAGTTCATACAACACAAAATTAAAAATATTTGTAACATTTTGCAAACTATTTTTTCTAAACTAATTTGAGGTCGCTGAACACGAAAAACGCATTTATTTTTTTTTCCTTGGGGTCGTTCCCAAGATATTCGATAATTTATAATTTCGAGGTTATAGCTTCATATACATCAATATATTTCTATGACGCCAAGTCCGATCAATTTTATTTTTCCACACTTACAAAGAGTGATTAACGGCGCTTCTAACAAGTATACCAATAATTATGCTCCAAACAAAATTGACGGAGTTAAAGCAGGAAAAAGCTTGATATTTCAAAAATTTTTTAAATTTTTCACATAACTTCAAATGAAACACTTTGTTTTTGGCACATATTTTTTTTTAAATAATTATTTTTAGAAATGTAATTTAATGGCGCATATAATTGCAAACATTTTAAGCCTATGTTGAGCAAAATCGAATGAAATTTCCAAAATATATTAAGGTTTTAGTGCAATAGAGAAATTTCGATTTCTTTTGAAAATTAATATTTTTGATACAATCCGCAATGTTCTTCTACAGAGAATGATCAGAAGTTACTTAAATCATCTTTAAAGTGTTCAATAAGTGTAGGGTGTCCTATTTGGAGGCTGAAAAATTGGATCTGTTGACTCATGCCGAACATTTCGAAAATTCTCACATCTTCCTTATTGCACTAAAGCCTTTATATCTCTTGGAAATAACATTCGATTTTGCTCAACATAGGCTTAAAATGTTTGCTTTTATATGCGCCATTAAATAACATTTCTAAAAATAATTATTTAAAAAAAAAATATGTGCCAAAAACAAAGTGTTTCATTTGAAGTTATGTGAAAAATTTAAAAAATTTTTGAAATATCAAGCTTTTTCCTGCTTTAACTCCGTCAATTTTGTTTGGAGCATAATTATTGGTATACTTGTTAGAAGCGCCGTTAATCACTCTTTGTAAGCGTGGACAAATAAAATTGATCGGTTTTGGCGTCATAGAAATATATTGATGTATATGAAGCTATACCCTCGAAATTATAAATTATCGAATAACTTGGGAACGACCCCAAGGAAAAAAAAAAAATAAATGCGTTTTTCGTGTTCAGCGACCTCAAATTAGTTTAGAAAAAATAGTTTGCAAAATGTTACAAATATTTTTAATTTTGTGTTGTATGAACTTTTTATAGTTATTGTTTAAGGCTCCTTATTTTAAAAAGGGCCCATTCGATTTTTTTAATTTTGGGATCATTTGATTCGTGAAGTTATTACGTAACATAATTCAGTCAAAGAACTCATATGCAAGAAACTTTTATTTAAACTTGGTTCAAGCACGACGTGAGTGGTAAACAAACATTTGCCTAATTTCCGTCTAACTAATAATTTTCAAACCATTAAAACGAAAAATAGTTTAGTCGTTTTTAGTAATTTATTGAAACAAAAGTTTTCCTATTTGTATTTACATTTTTTTTCATGTGCTGAATTATATCGCTACCTCAATAATACAACTAATTAGGTTACACCAATTTTATGGTTTTAAGATAAATCAATTTAAAGATTTTTGAAAATTTAAATTTACACAAATTTTCGACTTTTCGTTTTTTTTTTTTTATAACTATGCCACTTTAGAGAACTCTGGTTGGACAGGATTGTGGCCTGAACCATAAAGAATATCATTGGTCACTTATCCCAAGAATGATAATTTCAGAGTTGACAAGTTGTAGTATTGAGGAAACGATATGCAGTGGATAACGGATCACATTAAAGATAATTGAAAACAAACATAATTACTGACATAATTTTTTAATTATAACACATAACAATGCCAATAATTCATCGCTTTGTATTAGCTGTACGAATGGCTGACAAAAAACAAAATATTTTGGTCGCATCAGACGAAATCGTATACGACTAATACAAAGGGATGAACATTGAAAAATTAATTATACTTTTTTCTATGGAAACGTTTTGGACTCTTCTGACCACTCACACATTATGGTTTTGGATGGTTCTTCGTCGCCAAAACCCTTTTCCAATCAATTGATACACCCTTGTTAAGATGTACGTCCTCGAAAATCGTAAAGAATCATCGCATGGAAGTTTTCACGAGACAATTCCATATTTTCCTGAAAAAAGTTAGAATTATATTTTTATTTTACTTGAACATAAGTAAAAATTTAAATAGCTTAATTGGCTCACCTTTTCTGTAAAAATATAAAGCAACTGGGCAATATCTACAACAATCTTCTCAATTTGTTCTACTTTTTTGCACTTATCGCTTGCTGGACTATGGCTCCAATTCAGAACAGAGAAGGGAATACCAGGTGCCCGTCATGAACTTCCACAGAAAGACATAGCTGTTTGTGAAGCCACAAACCATCGAGGATCGTATCTATAATGCAACTCGTAAAAAATTAAATTATCTGGACATATAATTTATGAAATATAATAAATGTTCTTATTTATGGGAAAACCTCAGCAAGTGTGACTTTCGAAAAAAAAAGGAGCTATTTTTCAAACATGGACCGCGAATTATCAACTTTACAATTGTACTTTTCAGCCTGCGTAACTGACTTTTTTCGATCACCTCCCCCAATATCTTCAAAAATCATTTTTCGACGGTAATGCACTGAATTTAGCGATTTAGACACATCAACGGGATGCGGTTTTTCTTAAGTCTAAACACCCATTTTAAAGATCCTGAAAACCCCAAACAATTCGCTGAATCGCCTCAAAAGTCAAAGCTCAATAACGGAAGATCAACATATGTAAGTTGTACGACCAAAACATGTTCCAATAGTAAAAAGTATAATTAATTTTTCAATGTTCATCCATTTGTATTAGTCGTATACGATTTCGTCTGATGCGACCAAAATATTTTGCAGCTATGTTTGCAATTGTATTTGTTTTCTATCAGGACTGTTCCGTAATTCGTGTGGTTTCAATTACTTTAGAAGCTTTTGATGAAAATGGTGAGTCACGCGATAAAAAGTATTAGAATCTCTTTTGTGGAGAATTATAGGTTTTACAAATAATATTGATATATATGTATTAGGCCGGGTCAATTTGTTCGGGAGGCAAAAAATTGGCAAAGAGTATAGCAACAAAAAAATCCTTGGAAAATTCTAAAAAACTTTGCCCAAAATCATGGGTCTAAAATCAATATCGAGCCGCCGTAAATTGCGTTTAAGTTTTGTATGTATTACTTTAAAATACAATAAGAAAAATAAAAAAATTCAAAATTTTTTTACTTGTTTCATATAAAATTATTCAAAGTATTTGAATTTTTTGTTTTTTTTATTGAATTTTAAAGTACTACATACAACACTTCAACGCAATTTACGGCGGCTCGATATTGATTTTAGACCCATGGTTTCTTGGGCAAAGTTTCTTGGAATTTTTCGTAGATTGTTTTGTTGCTATACTCTTTGCCGCAAAATAATTTGACCCGGCCTAATATGTATATATTAAGGAGAAAGTAGCTGTTAAGGAAATATTCGATAAAATCAAATTTTTCGACTTTGTGCGATTTTCTTTTAACGATTACTTTTTTGTTAATCCGAACTTATTTGTAGAACCGGCGATTCTCCACAATAGAGATTCCAATTCTTTTTATCGTTCGACTCACCGTTTTAATCAAAAAGCCTCCTAAATAATAAGTAATTGAAATCACACGGATTTCGGAATAAACCTGAATTATCTTTAATGTGATCAGTTATTACTTATTACCTGCATATAATTCAGCATATTAACAATTCTTAAAAAATTAAGATGGAAATAAGAAATAATATTTTTAATAAATTACTAAAAAAATACAGAGCTATTTTTCGTTTTATTGATTTGAAGATTATTATTAGTTAGGCGTGAATTAGGGCCCAATTGGTTTTGTCTAAGCAGAACGTTAGGGTCAAGTGCTAAATCCCAATGATGGCCTAGTTTGGTTAGCCTCAAATTTTCCTAAATACGAACGCCTACCTAATTAGGCCGGCATTAGGCATTCCTTATTGGGAAAATATGGGGAACATCGTTACATCCGATATGAGGGCCTTGTAAGGCTCCCGCGTTTGGCCCTAACGTTCTGGTTGGGCAAAACTAACGGGGCCCTAATTGTCGCCGCACAAAATTTTCTAATCGGGTCAAAATTTAAAAAAAAATACTAAAAGTCAGGGGTCTAATTTGAATTTTAAATTTTTCCACAGAAAACCAAAATATATTTAAATCTTTTGAACAACATTGCATTAAACATAACATCATCAATTTTATAAATTTTTATTTTAGAAAAAAACAAATTATTTCAATTACAAATGCATCAACTTTGACACATTGCTGAGGAATGGAAAATTATTTTACCCCAAAACAAAAAACATTTTTGCTTGTATTGAAGTATTCTGCATCAACAAAAACTCAATAGCAACACTTGTAAAAATTGAATTTTGGCCAAAAAAGTGTGCTGAACGTAACCAAACAAACGAGAAAACTCATAACTTACTAGCTCAACAAGCAAACGATCAGCTCACAACGAATGGGTTGATCGATTAAACGATCAGCTCAAAACTGGCGAACTAACGAACTGAGTTGAGTTGAAAAACACCCTCAAAATCTTGAGTTACCCTTAAAAAAAACGTTTTCGGGTGACTTCGTGCGCTTAAAAATTTGTAGCTCATTAACTTTTCAACCGATTTCAGATTTTCTTACGACTATCAATAGTATAATATATGTTATTTCTAAAGATAAGTGTCATCGCATGAGTATTATGGAATTATGTTTAGATATTTTGGAGGAAATTTGCAAATATTGTTGTATATTTAATGACCTCTTTAATTTCAAATTAAATAAATAAGCGGGCTTTAGGTCAGTTTTAAATTATTTATTATTTTCCAATATTTCGAACTCCGTCGGAGTTCATTTTCAAGGACTAAAATTGATAAAAAATACACATTTCATAAAACAATTTGCACTGACAACAAAATAAATAAAAATTACTTATAAAATTTTAAAAATTAAAAAACTAAAAAGTAAACATTGACATCCAAAAAACACAACGAACAGAACCACAAGCACAGACTGAACAACGAAAAAACTTAGAAATAATATTGCACTTTAACTATTGCACCTCTTGTTTCTTAGCCTTTCAGTTGTCCAATGTTTTGATTGCGATTATGTTGCTGCGCTTGTTTCTATTTTTTGTTCTAATTTTGAGTCTTTTTTGTCTTTACTAAATGTCTGTAAATATGAGCGCAGTTGTCAGTGTCTGTCTTGTAGTTTTTGTCGTTTTGTGTAGGTGTGTCAATAATAAGTAGCATCTCGAGAGTAAATCTACGCGAGTCAATCTTTGCTTGTTGCAGCATTTGTGTATCGTCAAAATTGGAATTGTCCAGTTATGCGACAGTGGGCTGCAAGTGCAGTTTTTTGTTCAATTGGTTTGTCGTGTGCTTTTTAATCAAATTTATGTCCTGCTATTCTAGTCCTTAATTTTGTCTTAGTTGTTCCAACATATACTTTATTGCATATGTTGGATACGTCACACAGTGTCGCGAGCCCATATATGGGTGATTCTTAGATAACTGTGCTTTTTCGAGTTGTAAAATTGGCAGATAATTTTTTTGGATTTTTGCAAGTTTCTTCATGCTATCTTGTGAAAACACACTCTTAAAACTCACCTTTTAAGTAGATCAACTACAAGTGTGAATTTACGGCTTTGAGGTCGAAATTAAGAAATTTTGCTGCCACGTTTGTGACTTAATTGCCACGTTTGTGACATTTTAGCCACAATATGGAAAAATTATGGTTTTGAAGCGTTGTGATGAGAGATATATTGCATATAATGACAAATTTACACTTCAAGACTAATTTTGCAACAGTGTCATGTCTCCAGTGGTCCATTTTTTTTATACCCTACCGCCCTAAAGATCAACTATGGTTTCCTGTTCTCAGTTTTTATAGCCGTTTATGGTGGATTAGAATCTCCTAATTACGAATCTGATCTTAATTTTTTTCTATTACATCAGTATCCTTAGTTATCCATGCTCAAAAGTGAAAAAATCACAGTTTTGACATCTACTTAACAAAAACAGCAACAAGTTAAATTAATTTTTGTCAATGGATTCAGACAGCCAAATTTATTAACAACAAGACATAATTTTTCGTTTTTCAATAGGTTTCCTAGTTTTCGAGTTATAAGCCTTTAAAAAAAGGATACCCCTCAATAACACACAAAAGATTTTCTGGACCGAAAAATTAACAAAAATGGTAAGTTTTATTATTTGTATCAAAAATATATTTTATCACGAAAATTTTAAGCCCTTGCAGACTAAAATCGGTTGAAAAAATAAGGCCCTATTGTAGATTTAGTGAATGAACAGATGAAATTTTGATTCTGTTAATTTGCAAAGCAATAGTTTAGTAGGGTCAATCACTAAATCTAGCATAGATCTGTCATTTTTCATGCAATTATGGTCTGCAAGGTCTCGAAATTTTTTCAATTAAATATGTTATGGATAAAAATAATAAAACTTGATTTTTCGTAACTTTTCGGTCTCGAAAAATTCTTTGTATGTTTTCGAAAGATATCCTTACTTTAAACGCGTTATAACTCGGAAGCTGGGAATCCAATTGAAAAACGGTAAATTATGTCTTGTTGACAGTAAATTTGGCTGTCTGAATCCATTGACAAAAATTAATTTTACTTGTTGTTGTTTTTGTTCTATAGCTTTAAGTAGATGTCAAAACAGTGATTTTTTCACTTTTGAGCAAGGATAACTCAGGATTCTGATGGTGTAGAAAAATTTTTGTATTAAAAACATAATTAATAACCTTCAACTAAACATCTGTATACTCAATTTTATATGAAAATGTGTTTTTTTGCAAACTGATAAAAAGTGCCACGTTTGTGACATTTTTGATACGCCTCGTTTGTGACATTTTTGTAGTTTATCGCTCATTATAATGCACGCGTTTGAGTCCAAGATTTTTCCGAAAGAATTTGGGGTCATGTATGCAAATCCTACAAAAAAATTGTTTCATGCATAAAATAAAATGCACTACCTGCGAGTGCCGAGTGCCACGTTTGTGACCATAATTTTTTAAAAAAACTGTTTTTGTTTATAAACTGGCCTATAAAACGCAAACCGATTTCTTTTTGGACGCGTCTGGACATGCTGACCATTGGGTGATGGATAGTGATCAGAATTAATGCATATGTATTGCAATCTATTGACTGAAACAGTAGTACCATGCAGTAGTAGCATAATGCTTTGAAGAACTTTTTTTTTCCAAAACTAGGGGACAGTTTTCAATTCGAAATTGTGCCCTCTAAAAATTATTTTGAACTGCAAATGAGCTCAGAATATTGTAGCCTTAAGTATTTACTTAATATGTGTAGTAACTTGTTTTCTGTTCTATTTCCGTTTTTTGGTCGTTTTTCATCGTTTTGTTTATAAAAAGTAGGGGTAGGACATGCCACGTTTGTGACATTTGGGGTATATTTGCGAACTTCCACAGTAGACCAATAATTATTTGGTGGTAAAATTGATCTGCTCTATTAGAAAAACATAGTTTCTAACTTATAGCGTAATTTTTTGTGAAAAAAAGCCTACTGCATAGGTGAAATCGCCAGAGGACAGAAAAAGTACAGTTATCTGAGAATCACCCATATAGAGCGGCCAAAACTAGTAAACGTTATCCGATTTTGATGAAATTTTGCACAGTGATGCATTTTGGTAAGATTATGAAAATTTTAGAAAATGGGCGTGGTCCGCCCCTTTTTAAGCATACTTTCAGTATAAAAGTATTAGTATCGGGTGATTTTTTAAAGGTTTTTGATAAAATTAAAAAGGCTAAATATTAACCTATTAAATGCTTTTTGACTTTTTATGATCGCGTAAGAAGAAAAAAAGTTATAGCAGTTATAACTTAAAATTAAAGTGAAATATTTCAATTCAGGAAATTCACTCATTTAAGAAAGCAAAAAAGAAGACTTCATATTTCTTAAAAATATTGAATTAAAAAACCATGCAATTAAAAATATGAAATCTTAAGCTTTAAAATGCATTTTAATCTATTACGATCGGCTAAGAAAAAAAAAGTTATGGGCGTTTGAGTTCAAATATTTACAATTTTGGTGCTCGCTCTTTTTAGAAAACGAAAAAAAAGGCTCTTAAAAATTACATATTTCAGTAAATTTTTATGCTAGAAAGATGTTTAAAAAACCAGAATGTGCAGAATTGCATCAACTTTACTTTTCGCCTGAACAATTTTTTTTTTTTTGACTATCAGTTTTTAAGTTATTGTTCAAAAAATTACCTTTTTGATCTTTGAACCCCCAAAAAGGAGAGTTACACCCCTTATTGAGCAAAAAAAAATTTTTTGTAAAGTTACTATTTTCCAATAAAGAACTGTGTTAAGTTTCAAGTCCGCAGCAATTTTTTCCTTTTAGATATTTAATTTTACTGTTCTAAGAATATTAATTTTTTATTGAATTTTAATCAAGGTCACTTTAGAAAATTAACGAAAAAAAAAAAATTGGGGCACATTGGGGCACTTTTTTATTTCATCTGCGTATACACCAAGCCTACCTCTATCGTTCCTAATTGAGGCCAAAGGGTCTTTTGGGTCGTTCTTTTTTTATGGTCTCCCAAACTTTTTTTTAGAATTCACAAATAAGCAAAAAAGCATATGTCCAGTTAAGTAACCGTAAACAAAAGGTTAATACAAAAATCTGCTCAAAAATTGCTTTACTACATAGAAATAATGTCACTTATTCCTAAAAAAGGTATTTAGTAACATATGCCTGCTTTCGATTTAAGAATCATGGAACGAAACTTTTTTTTTTGTGGGATTTATTCTATCTTTACAAAACTCTAAGTTTAAGGGGCTCGTATAGCTACGCTATTGAGATATATTAATTTTTTTTTTTAAATTTCTATTAGTTTAAGTATACTTAACAATATGCCATATCTGTTTGGTTTATATTTTAGACTTCAACTATGACCCTTTTGGCCGCACTCGCGACACTGTGCGTCACCTGCACACGAAATTTGATAAACCAAATTTGATTTGTCAATTTTACATTTTGTTTGACTGAATGGCTGTTGTAATGTATTGTCAGTCTTGAATGCAATTCGATATTCGTCTTTATTGTACATGTTTGATTTCTAGAACTTTTCGGAATAACCTGGTAAATACGTCATAGATTTAAATATTTTCGGTGGGTCGTCAATTTTTATCGTATCATGTTTTTCTTTTTGTTCTTTTAAAAGTCTTTTTGACGTCCAAATCGGAAAGTCATTTTTACCAAGTATAGTCAGTATTTTTTCCCTCATTCTCCTTATAAAATTCTTTGTCGCTGATGCTAAATATTTGTCTAATGAAATTTTACGCAGTGTTAGTTGTTGTCTTTTTTGGATGTCTAGAATAAAAATTACTCAATCGTCCAGTGGCAGTAGGTTTTTGATACCAGTCAATTTTAATTGTGTTATCTTTTCTAATCACCAGTGCGTCTAAATATGGAAGCTTTCCATTTTCTTCTTTTTCAATTGTAAATTTAATTCGTCTATGGTATGTATTGAGTTCATCTAAAGTCTCTTTCATTTTGTCTGTTTTTATTACGGCGAATAAGTCATCTACATATTTGGTCAGTATTCTTGGTTTAGTATCAAGTTCTTCAAGAGATTTGTCAAGTAATTCTTCTAAAACTATGTCAGCTACTATTGGTGACGCAGGGGACCCTATTGGCATTCCTTTCAACTGTAGGAAAGTTTTTCCGTCATATTTAAAATATCGGTTGTCCTTAATGCAGAATTTTAGAGTGTCCGTAAACATATTTTTAGTCATTTTTGTATACTGTTCAATAGTTGTCCATTTTCTGTTTATAATGTTATGTGCTAAGTCAACCGGTATGCTAGGAAATAGCGAAACTACGTCAAATGAAACTTTTGTTTCGTCGTCAAGTATACAACAGTCCTTTAGTCTATTTTTAAAGTCCACCGCGTCCTTAACATTGTAAATGAGTTTTTTGTTACATTATTCAAAATCTTAACTATATACTGACATAAATTGTTTGACGGTGAATTTACGGACGAACATATAGGTCTTAGTGGCATGTCTTCTTTGTGTATTTTTGGGAGTCCATATGTCCTTGGTGCTGTTGCAGCGCTTGTAGTCATATTAAATTTTTCTGCTTCTGTTATAATATTGTCTTTCAGCAACGTCTCCAGTATGTCATTGCTCTTCTTTTGTAAGGTTGATGTGGGATCCGTCTTCTTTTCTTGATACGTTGTGATGTCTCTTAAGGGGGGCTTCTCATGTAACACGTCAAAAAGTAGTTGTTTTTCGGGATTTTTTTTCACTCGGAAAATAAAAACACACACAAATAATTTTTTTGCATATATTTAAGAACATGTTTGAACTATAAAAAAAGCATTTTTTCAAAAACTAAAATGACAAAATGGCGGACTTATTAAATGTCGCGTGTGGCGTGACGCGGCTGACGGATTTATCGCGGTACATTGTGGAGCCCAAAGTTTTTATCTGAAACATAAAACAACATTTTTTTTTCAGCAGGGATCCCCTGAGTTGCATGAATGTCTGCAACTCCAAAAAATTCGATTCTACAATATTGAAATCACGTCTTGAAAAAAAAGTGCTATTTTGTCGTCATTTTTTGTCGCTAAATGGGGCTAAAAAGTGTATAAAATAACTTTTTCCACAATTTCAGACATTCATGCACTCGTTCAATTTATAATCTGCAAAACACTTTTTAGAAATCAAAAATCGGTTAAGTAGTTTTTTCGCAATCGTGTACCGCGATTTTAAAACCATAGTTTTGAGAAAAAACGATTTAAAGTTTGAGTTAGTGGGCCAAATCGCACACAAAGCGCGCCCGAGTGCGCTGGTTCAATCAATCATATTTTCCATAATATTTAGAGTTGAGTCATGAAACTTTGGGAATATACTCCCAAGACGTTATTCTATCAACCTATGAAAAAAAAAAAAAAAAATCGATTTTTTGAAAATTTTACATGAGAAGCCCCCCTTAATAACACTACTCAACAAATGAGTAAAAATTTTAACCCTCTAAAACCCCCACATGTGGGTAATTTTGACCTAAATGTGGGGGGTCAAAATGACCCACTTGTAAGGGTCTTAGAGGGTTAAAATTTTCTACAAAAATATTCCTCGTAATATCCTGCATAAGTTTACTGAACACATAATACACCTCAAATGTAAGGATCATAAAGTGAAATTCATCGATTTAACACAAGAATGCGCTATTTTGGTATTTTTTATGGTACAGTGGATTAAAAAACTTCAAAAATCGATTAAAAAAAAATCTGGCGTGCTGGAGAAAAACGACAAGACACGGGTATTTTTTTTTAACGCCTACTTTAAGAATTTTTTGGATTTTCTCATGTGTTTTACAAAAAGTTTTAATTATCGAACAGTTTATTACAAAAAAACGAAAAAAATAGGGAAAAACGCATTTTGGTAACTTTTCAATGAATTGTATACAACTTTTGCATTTTTCCATCGATTTTTTTAAGTGGCATCTTATTTTCTTCACAAATATATAGTCTATGATACAAAAAAAAAAAAATTGTAAAAAAGTTATTTCTTCTTGTATAAATCTGAAGTTGATTTTGATTTTTTCTTAATTTTTTCGAAAAAAAAAAATGTTTTTTTTAGAAATCAATTTATTTCGCCGAAACTAACAAACTAACCAAAAAGTGATGTGAATATCATTTGTAGGTAATTTAATTACCTTCAATATGACATACAATACATTTGAATACAAACATTGGTTCTTGAGATATTTGTATTTAAATGGAACTATCTTTTTTTTGGTCCGAAAACCGAAAATGACCGATATCTCGAAAACGGCACGAAAAAAAAAAATAATGCTATTTTCGGAATCAGCAGCCCATTTTACATATAAAATGGATAGTGGCATTCACTGGGAGATTTGGCTGTAGAGTAGTGTAATATACGCATTTTTCGATCATATTCCGCTTTATTCATGGCCACTATATTGTTCCCCTTGTGCGAACTTAAAATGTCTTGATTTTGTTTTAAAAATTGTCGCGTTTTTCCCACTGTGCTTATGATAAATTTCTCTCTTGTGTCTAGTGTGGTTTTCTATCAGTGTGGTTAGTCTTACTCTAGCAGTTTCTTGGTCTTCTTTTTCTCGATCGTCCGTATGCAGCGTTGCCATTGTGACACTTTCGGTGTCACATGTGACACTTAGTTTTTGTCTGTGACACCGAAAAAATATCAGATTTTTGTGACACCACGATTTTCCACAAGGTGTCACGGACTATTGGGCTATTTTATTTTTTTAGTAAGTGTGGCTGATAGAAAAAGTACTTTCGATCTCCAAAAAGTACTTTCCCGCATTGAATTAAGTACATCTAAAAAAATATGGGTGGCAACATCGTGAGCACTTATGAAATGTCAAAATCAGATTACGATTAAATTTTTTTTATAATGAGGTTTCACAATTAATGTGATTTAAGTAAGATAAGAAAACCGAGTTTTTTGAAAATGGCTCGTTAAATTAAATTGAACTGTGATTTTGAAGTTTTAAATTTTCAGTCCTTGAAACAAACTGTTTAAAAAGCTTTTTTAAAAAAGCTACTTCAGATAGAATATATATATATACTCCTAAATTCTGATAAAAGTTTGTATTGTTCAAACACATGATTTTCGAATTCGCATGGAAGACTTACGAAATCGTTTTGGTCTTTTCTATTGAATGCATCCTTAAGTTATTTTTGTCTTCAAAAAGAGCTAGAAACTAGTTATGTGTGATTTTTCTTTAAAAAAAGTTATAACATGAAAGTTAAAAATCGTATGTAGGTTCTCATATGATTTTTCTCTATATGGTATAATTTTCAAATGGTCATATTTAAAAAAAAAATCACACAAAACCAGTTTATAGCTCATTTCTAAGACGAAGAACAATTCTTAATGATGTATATAACAGAAAAGAGCAAAACAATTTCATATGTCTTTTTTACAAGTTGTTATAAACTTTTATGCAAATCTAATTTTCAGCAAATTATTTGCAAATCTTTTTGAATAAAAGTTTCTAGGTCTGAAAAAAAGCCATAAGTACAAACCATTTTTATATGTTTTTATAAATTTCTTTACATACTAATTTATGTATTAGTTTTTGAAGTTTGTTTATGTTTTCATTAAATAAATTAAAATTGTTAAACAATCCTTGTCGTTTTAATACTTGTATTTCCAGAACCTTAATTTGGAGACGATACGACGATAAGAACTAAGACTACTTACAAACAATAGTAAAAACTCCTATCGATAAATCCAACATAAAAGTTTGTAACTCAAGTTACCAACTTTTTACGGGATAATGATTTTCGAAATCTGCGCATCAGACTCCATCTTGTGTCAAATTTTGGTACCACTAGCTTGAAATTTGAAGGGCTGGGAGCAATTTTTGAAGTTACAACCTGAGTATATTTTACTGAGGTCTCCATGCAAAAACTTGGCAACTTAAGTAGATAACTTATTCACTAGGCAAAAATAACAAATTGCGTTTGTAACTTAAATTACAAAGTTATTAGTTAATTTTTCTTTCAAAATCAGTGGTTGTTAGTCCTACATACCAACGTTATATCCGTAAAATATTTTTAATGTTAGTTGGCAAGTTAAGTTACCAACTTTCCTCATGGAACTGAAATAGAACATTAGTTGGTAACTAGAGTTACAACTCATATGTACGGTAAAGTGGGGAATCGTGGGCCATGGGGAATCGTGAGACACCGCCACCTTTTGGCAGTAGTTAAATGCAACTGTAATCGTTTTCTCTTAGCCTCAACTTATTTTTACATTGGTTGGTGACAAACGTACGCGTTTTATTTGCTTTGTACAATACTCGCCCAAAAAAAAGTATCTGCAAAACTTTTTTTGCGTGTTTGATTTCCATCATCTTGGACGAATTGCTACGACAAAACACAGGTAAATATGTTTTTTATTATCGTTAGACCCTTGCCTTTCAACATACAAAAGTAATTTTGCATGACACTTCAACAAGTCAATTACACGCCGTTGTTTTGCAAAAAGTAGCTTGTGGGGAATCGTGAGCCACTTTTGGTGGGGAATCTTGGGCCACCCGTGTTTTGACAGTTTTCGTATCAATACACATTTGTATGTTGTGTTTATGATGTTTTGTGCAAAATGGAGGTTGTGAATCAATAAATAAAACAATAAATACATATTTTGTATCAAATTTTCCTATTTCTTTGTTAATTTTCAGCTATCATGCCACGCTATTATTGCGTATCTGATTGATCGTGCATAACCCTTCTTCTTTATTTTGTCGATTAAAATAACTTTACTTGTCATTTCAACTAATTCAATAAAGTTTTGCATCATAATTGTTTGATTTTTACTTAATTACGGCGGTGGCCCACGATTCCCCACCATTTTTGAAAATCGCAAAAACACTAATTTTTTTCAAACCACGAAAAGTCGGAAGAAACAAAAGAATTGTTAGAAAGTGTAATAGTCAAAAGTTACCTAACTTCATGTAAAATAACATACCATATTACAATTTGCAAAATTTTTTATTTTTTTTTAAGATATTTAACAAAATAAAAACGTGGCCCACGGTTCCCCACCTTCTCCTATTCATTTTATCTAAATTTATCCAAATTATAAGTTGAAATTGTAATTATCTCTGTAAATCAATTTGGAATAGTGACAACAATTTAATAGTCGAAAACCTTTATTTGATCTACAGATTTCAAAAGTATTTATTAAATTTTTGCTTTTGGTTTTCTTGTTTTAACGAAAACAATACAAAAATGATTATAACTAAAAACTACGATTTTCGAGTTACCAACTTTTACGTTGGACGTATCGATATATAAAAATGAAGGGTGTTATATGACACCAATTTGTACAATCAGAGGGTGTTATATGACACCTTTTTTGAATCGCTGTGACACTCTCCCTTTTGAGTTGATGGCAACGCTGTCCGTATGAAATCTTCACCTTCTGCGATGCAATTAAAAGTAGAAAACATTCTTTGTGTTGTCGGTAGAGCATATTTGGGTCCCTGAAAGAGCAGCTACTGTATGTGGTTAGGTATTTCTTTATTTGTTTGGTTGATAAACCACTCAGTTTTGGTGTCGATATTGTTAAGTTGTCTTTGTTTATCCATAATTTTGTTGAGTTTGTTTCGCTGTATTTGTTCAATTTTGTTAAGCTCTTTCGTATAGAGAGCATCTTCGCTGTTGAAAATTAATTCCGCATCATTTGTGTTGATATGTTTCATGATTGTTGTCTTTGTATTTGTCATCTCTGTTCATTATGTTTTAATATTTGGTGTTTCTGTTTAATCAGCTGGTTGAGTATTTTGTTTTGAAATTTCCGTATGATTTTATTAATTTGTGGCGGGATTTTGGAGTTTATTTTGAAAATGTTTTTGATATTTTTCGTGATGTTGTCCATAAAGTTAGGTACTACGCCAAATTTTCTGCATTTTAATAGGAACTTTATAGACGCTGTTATTTTCGCTTTATTCCTAATTATTTTCTTGTGCTTGTCCGACGGATTTCGAAATATCGGAAAATAATAAATAATTTAAAAGTGACCTAAAGCCTGCCCGCTTATTTATTTAATTTGCAAATATTTTTTAAATTTTTTCAGCTTAATATATTATTAAGCATGACTTCGAAAGGCAAGGTACATATATTTTAATTTACTAATAAAGTATGTTTAATTTCAAATAAAACTAAACATTCATTGAAATTCGTTGGAAATACGTTATTAAAAATTATAATTGTTTGCCATTAAAAATGCTCTCCTGATCTCTTCCATTTAAAAGGTATGTAGTAGGACTGATTTAAAGAAAACTATTATCGGTGACCCTTTATATTTATTTTCCATACAACAGGACTAAAAACAATGAAAAATTTAAAGTGAAATACAAATTGAGTCTAAGACCTTTGTATCTTAATCTTATGGCCTACTCAGCAGAAAACAAAACGACGACCGCATGCCATTGCAAGATATTAACTATTTCAAAGCCATTCTTACTTAAAGTACCAAAAAAAATCCAAATTGTACCAAGTTGTATGTGTGAATGTTTACTTCTCAATTTCTCATAATGTTAGGAAAAGCAGTCGGAATATTATCAAACCAAGGTCTCGGTATGTATTCTCCTTTAACTCCTAGGAGGAGCATAGGGCCAATATGAAACGTCTCCATTTGTCGCGATCCCTTGCAATGACTTTGATCCCTTACCACGACTTTCCCAATTCTTGGATTTCCTCATCCAGCGACATTTTCCAGTTGGTTTTCGGTAAACCACATTTTTGGGTCCCACTAATTTTAAATGTAAAAAAATGTTTAATTTGACTTTTAAATGGAATAACTTACTAATTTATTCATTTTTTAAAAAATACGATAAAACGCCAACAATACAAAAACTAATAGCGTTTTCTTTTTTAGAAAAAATGTTTTGTACTCTATCCTGATGAAATGTTGCCTTCTTTATGTAATAGATCAGAATTTATTTTTATTTCATATAAAAAAATTGTATTAAATTGAACTTTTAAAAAAACAAATAAGACCTTCCAATATCATCAGTTTTTTGAAAATTTCCCACTGTACAACATGTTCGTGCTAGAAAATTGGAATTCTTGCGTGTTAAACAAAATTGACACGAATAACACGAACCAATACAATTAACGCATCCATCCATATACTATGAGCGTCAAAAGTGAGTCAACATCTATAGAAGTTTTTTGCATTATGCAATTATAAAAAAATAGATGCGAATTTTAAATTTTATTGAGGTAACAGAAATTTTAATTTATCCTTTATAAAATTATAACAAAAAAAAAAAAAAAAAAACAAATCAAATAAGTCCATACATTTCGTCCCAAACGTAAGTAAGTCATAATTTTCACACTAAGTTAACTTGAAATCATGTAGCTACAAAAATTAAAACTTTAACTAAAAATTTATATTTTGAGTGTCTCCTTTTGTATTTTATTATACTTTTTGGAATTTCCGCGCTTTCCTCTTACCTGTTTATTTGTGAACAGGGTTTGATTTTGCTGAGCTATTTTTTAGCCTATTGATTTGCTGTGCTGCGACTATAGAAAAAATACGCAGCACAGCACTACAGTCGAAGCACAAATTTAAAATTGAACTGTCTGCTGTGCTGTGCTGTTTTTTCAATTCATAAGCAGTAGCAGAGCCGAAGCTCTTTTACGAAATCCGATCGCTTGCTGCTACAGTTGAAGTCGATTATTTCAAAATGTTTGCTTCGCTCCCGCTATAGTTTTCGAAAGAGAACGAAGCAATAGAAAAAGGAAACAAAAACATTCAGGTTGCCACCTGGTTTTTTTTTTGTAAAATTAGCTTAAACCATACATTTAAAAAAAAATTAATTTTAACCTTAAAGCACTTAGATAAACTTTTAAGAAATCTAACACATTTTTTAGAGTTGCCACTTGGTTTTTTTAATAAAATCAAAATTTTTTTCAATGAAATGCTTAAAATCATCATTTTCTCTCTATAAATTGACATCTTGGGTCCAAAAACGACAAAACAAAAATTTAGGGTTGCCATATTAGAGTTGCCAGACGTTTTTTTGTAAAATTGCATTTCTTTGTTAACTTTCTTTATAGATTCGACCCAAAAACCCATAGTAATTTTTTGGGGTTACCACCTGGTTTTTTAATAAAATCCAAATTTTCTTTCAATAAATTGCTTAAAATCATCATTTTCTCTCTATAAATTGACATCTTGGGTCCAAAACAACGAAACAAAAATTTAGGGTTGCCATATTAGGGTTTCCAGACTTTTTTTCGCAAAATTGCATTTCTTAGTCAACTTGCTTTACTGAAAAGTTATAGAATCGACCCAAAACCCGCAGCAATTTTATTGGGGTTACCACCTGGTTTTTTTAATAAAATCAAACTTTTGTTTCAATAAATTGTTTTTGGATCCAAGATGTCAATTTATAGAAAGAAAATGATGATTTTAAGCAATTTATTGAAAAAAATTTTGATTTTATTAATAAAACCAGGTGGCAACCCCAAAAAATTTACTATGGGTTTTTGGGTCGATTCTATAACATTCAACAGAGAAAGTTGACAAATAAAAGCAATTTTGCAAAAAAAAACGTCTGGTAACCCTAATATGGCAACCCTAAATTTTTGTTTCGTCGTTTTTGGACCCAAGATGTCAATTTATAGAGAGAAAATGATGATTTTAAGCAATTTATTGAAAGAAAATTTTGATTTTATTAAAAAAACCAGGTGGCAACCCCAAAAAATTTCCTATGGGTTTTTGGGTCCATTCTATAACATTCAATAAAGAAAGTTGACAAAGAAATGCAATTTTGCAAAAAAAACTTCTGGCAACCCCAATATGCCAACCCTAAATTTTTGTTTCGTTGTTTTTGAGCCCAAGATGTCAATTTATAGAGAAAAAATGATGATTTGAGCAATTTTTTGAAAGAAAATTTTGAATTTATTAAAAAAACCAGGTGGCAACCCTAAAAAAATATGTTGGATTTTTTAAAAGTTTATCTAAGCGGTTTAAGGCTAAAATTAAATTTTTTTTTTTGAGATGTATGATTTAAGCAAATTTAAAAAAAAAAACATGTGGCAGTCCTGAAAGTTGTTTCTGCTGTGTACAGCGAAAAGCCGAAGTTCAAACAACCGAGTTAAATAAAAAGCAAAAGCACAATCGGAGTTACGCTTCGCTTCGTGTTTGTGCTTGCTTGGTTAAAACTTTGCTATTTTCAATAACAAAAGCAATAGCAGAGCACAAAAACAAAAATGTGCTTGCTTGAATTGCTTTAACTTCGTTCGTTGAAAAAAAGCACAGCAAGCAGTAAGCCCAAAATGTAAAACGCAATAACTGACGCAGCACAGTTCAGCAAATTTTCGTTGATATAGCTATTTTATAGTCAGCAGATCAAACCCTGTTTGTGAATTCTAATCAAATTTGCATCCAGTAATCCAAAAGAGCTGTTAATAGAGTTTCTTTATTGGAAAACGTGATTTTTCTTATTTTGAACTCTAAATAATCTCATTAATAACCATTTGGAATAGAGCCAGAAGGTTTCAGGCGTGCACAATCTGTTGAGGAGTTCTGTAAAGCAACCATTCTCTGGCTAATCTGGTGGTTTGGTTCGGATCATTGTCTTGCTGGAAGATTTATCGTTTCGGCAACTCTAATGAAGCTATTCTTGGCTGAATATTTTTGTATAAAATAATCATTTAGTCTTCTGCTTTTAAAATAAATTCAATTTCTTATATATCTCCTACTCCCTATTGTGGGAAATAGCCTCAAATCATGATGGCACAACCGCATTGGTTAGCGTACTCCTGATGTTTTTCTCATTTAGCTCCTTAGTGTCCTTTTTTCATATTTTTGATGATGATTTTCTCCACCATTAATCTCAAACTGACTCTGCTCGGTGCATTGAACGAAAAATCATCGAAAAATATGGAGAATAGTTTAATAAGGACGTAAGTGAGAAAAACATCAGAAGTCCGGTAAGCAATGCGGTCGTTCCATCATGGTTCGAGGCAAGGGGGGCAGGAAGGGGCTGCTGCTACTCCTAGCTCTAGCTTTAGAGTTACAAAAATTTCATATAAAATTTTTAGGCAAATAGATTTTATAAAATATTCTTATTCTTAAACAGCTTTGTATAGTCCTATCTCTATTTTTATATATAAAGTTAATTTCTACAATCTCCTATTAATTTTCCAAAAAATTTGTGAAAAGTTGTAGCGTACTCTCAGACGCTTAATTTTTAGTTAAGCTTTTTGTTATTTTTTGTATCAATTTGGCTACATAATTTTATGTTATTTTTCTTAACTGGTACTGATAAAAACACTAGACAATAGCCAAAATGTAATATTTCGCAAACCATATTTTCTAAACTAATTTGAGGTCGCTGAGTCCGAAAATCGAATTCATTTTTTTTTTTTTTTTTTTCTTAGGGGCCGTTCTAGAGATATTCAAAAATTTCGATTTTTGAGGATATATTTTTAAGAATATATTTCGAGAAACCCAATTTTGAGCAAATTTATTTTTACACCATTTTAAAGAAAAATTCGTAACGCTTCCAACAAATACAACAATAATCAAGATCTAATTAAAATTGGCTAAGTTATTGCAGCGCAAAGTTCATTTTTGTAGTACAATAGTTTTTACATCTTTTCATATTGTATTAAAGCCAAATAAACAACGGTTTTTTGGGCAATAGTTTATACAAATACACTTTTTTGTAGCTTTACTTAATAATATAGTATATTTAATTGCAAACAATTTGATAGTAAAATCGGATAATATTTTAAAAAATTATTAAGGCTTCACTGAAGTAAGACTATTCGTTTTTTTATAGAAAAAATAAAAAGGTACAAAAAAATGTTTCTTGCTCATAACATTTTTTTCTTGTCAAAGTTGCTTAAAAACTAAAGACTATGTATGTTCTCTCAAAAAATGCTGCTATAAAAAATTAAAAATTTTTTGTGTAGTACGTGTATAGATAATATTCGGTTCCAAAAGTCGATTTTTTTAAGGTTTTTCAATTATGTTGTCGGAAAAACTTTCGCTTACTCAAAAGGAAGGCTCTTACGAAAAAATTGTATAAGGCTTAAAATGCTTAAAATCGTTCAAAGTAAAAAAGTATTTTATAAAATTATTGAGACCCTTTTTTAACTTTTCAAGAATTGGTGAAAGAAAAAGAAAAAAAAAATTTCCAAAAATTCTAAAAAAATTCACAAGTGTACTTTGTACGATTCTAAGCATTTTATGCATTATACAATTTTTTTACTTCATACAAACATACAAATCGACCCAGTTTATTGTACATGTTTAATAACATTTTAAAATATGATCCGATTTTAGTAAATTTGGGCTTGAAATATTTAAAACTAAATGCACTTATGAATTAAAATATAAAAAAAAAATTGTAAAATTGTAAAAAATTCCTATGAAAATGAACTTTTCGCTGCTATAACTCAGCCAATTTGAATAAGATTTTAGTTATTGGTACATTTGAAAGAAGCGTAAGAGTTTTTCTTAATAATGTATAAAAAATTCGATTGAAATTGGGTCTCTCGAAATATTTTTTTCTAAAATTAGAGCTAAACCTCAAAGTTGAAATTGTCGATTGTGTCTAGAATGGCTCATAGAAAAAAAAAAAAAATGAATGCGTTTTTCGGAGTTAGCGACCTCAAATTAGTTTAGAAAATATGGTTTGCAAAATGTTACACACACATTAATTATTTTTAATGTAGTGTCATATGTATTTAAAAGAAAACATACCTAAACAAATTTTTATTTATTCAGAATAAAAAATGGAAAGTTATCTACCTTCATAAGTTATTTTGAACTTTTATTTAATTTTTTAGTGCAAGGGTGTCAGCGTTTTCAAATCACTGAGCCAAACGCAGTCAGCGTTGCTCTTACAACAACTTTAAATTCGAGTAACAACAAACTGAAAAACAATTTTTTGTTGTTTTTCATGCCTCGTTTACAACAACAATAATACTTCAACAATTTTCAAAATTTCTAAGGACTAGGACACACACAAAAATTAGGGGAACTCACGCGTTGATGCGCAATGCCCTTGCGTCGTTGCGAAAGAGCAATTTGCTAAAGTTTGATATTAGTAAAATAACAAAAATATTGCCGAAAATTTCGCTCTACTTTTGCAATTTCTCAAGATGGAAATATTCACATTGATCGTTCAGGCGTTAGTGCGTAAAAGACTTACATTTTCGCAACTGCGCATCAACGCATTAATACCCATTTTGTTTGTTGTTTTTGTTTTTGATGCGACGTAGACTTTGTTGTTGTTTTATGTTGGTTCGAGTTCGATTTTGTGTGTACGCAAAAAAAGCAACAAAAACGCGAAATTTTGACGAGCGTGAAAAAAAAAACAACAAGAATTATTTCTGTGAATGTTGTACAGAAATATTGATGTTGTTGGGTCGAGCCAAAATTGGCTCACTTTTCTTCCACTCTGACACCCTTGTTTTAGTGCACAAATATGCTACCAATATGATGTTATATAAAGAACTTGGTTCTTCCCAAAAAAAAAAAAAAAAAAAACAAATAAGTTTTACGAAATTTGAGTTTAGTCCCCCCTAGATAAAATCCCGCATACGCCCTTGGTTCTAGGCTAGTTCCCAGAATGGGGAGTAGGAGAAATAGAAGTAATTGAATTTATTTTAAAGGCATGATTATTTAAAAAAAAAATATTCAACCTAGCATGGCTAAATTAGAGATGCCGCAACGATGAATCTTCCAATAATCTTCCAATGATCCGAACCAAACAGCCAGATCCAGCCAATCCCGGCCTCAGACAAAAAGTTCAAAAATTTTTCATTTGTTATTTCATTTAATTTAAAAATAAATTAAATAAAATATAAATTGGTCTGATGATGGTTACGTGGCGGTAACCAAAACATGTGTCACCATAGCCATGCTTAGTGGTTTTTTTCTCTAATCCTAATTATCATGATTTTCTAAGTTGAAAAATGCATAGAATTTAAGATTCTTGCAAATAATGACTATAAGTTCGTAAAATTAGTATAATTTTCATATACGTATAGTCAACATAAACCATTTTAAAAAGTAAACAACTTTTGTAGGTGTTGACTCACTTTTGACGCTGTTTATCGATAACACAAATATATACGTTTTTTGTAAAAATGATATGTTTTTTGAAGAAGATGCGAGTAATTTATATAAATAAAACACAAATCAAGCTTGAGCTCAACCGACTTTATTTTTATACGCTTCACCCAGGGTATATTCACTTTGTCCTTTCGTTTGCAACGCAGAGAAGGAGGCGTGGCAGATACAGAAAAGTATATATATTCTTGACAGCGTCACCTCCTGAGTCATATAACCATGTCCGTTTGTCTGGCTGGGTGTGCGTGGAAATACATTTTCTGCAAAAACTGAGCAAGAAAATTCAATGAAATTTGGTACAATGCCTTCGTTGTCAAAGTTAGGTCGTGGAATTGAAAATGAGCAAACTCGGTCAACGGACACGCCTACACCGCCCATACAAAAAATATATTCAAAATGCAACTTTAGCCGCCCTGTTCCCAATTCCACTTTCACGTGAAAGTGGGTATAAAGTGGAATGCAAAACCTTTTAAAAAGTCGGCAAAACTAATGGGTTATGCTACGACTTTTCAATTAATTTTGCTTTTTTAAAGCTGTTTTAGCGATTAAATTGAAAAAAAAAAAAATACATACGTTTTAAGCTCCAGTTTTTTCTCTTTTTATCGAGTATTTCGAGATATGCATTATAGTGTTCTAAAAGTAGTCTCGTGTCTGCGTCTTCTTGCAAATATCTCGCAAACGGTTGCTTTTTCAGAAAAATAATGGGGCACAATTTTGTAGCCCTGGTAATTTTCTATGAAAAAGTCCTCAAAGCTGTTTTCGTACGGCTTATAGCTTAAGAGATATTCTAATTAGAAAAGTGGCAAAGCTTGGTAATTCATGCATGCAGTGTATTAGTGTGCATAGCAATATGTTGATTTTTAAAGTGCCATAACTCAAGAACGCTGAGTCGCACGAAAAAATCAAAACCATCTATTTATAAATATAATGCTCTATAAAAAATATATGTACACAAACAATTTAGGATTTTAGGAGTTATTCTATAAAAACGGTTTTTTTTACGTTTTCTTCTTAAACTTTATGGAATAACTCCTAAACGGTAACAACACTTCTATGAAAAAATTGGAGGAACTTATCACTAATAAAAAAGTTACGCTTACTTAAATGGCACTACATAGGCGCTTTGCCTATGCGATTCACACTTTTACGCTCGCTGCGCGTTCTAACATGCTTTTTCAATTTGTGCATAAATGATTATTTGTTGTTTTGAAACGGCATGCAGCGGTGAAATGCGAAAATCACATAAGCAAGGCGCTTATAAGGCGCCACTAAAGCGTGCGTAACTTTTTTATTAATGATAAGTTCCTCCAATTTTTTTCTATACGAATGTGCAGATTTCAGAGAACATTTCCGTGTAAAAATTTTGTTTTTGTTTATCTATAGGTATAGCTTGAATATCCATTTGTTTATTAAAACGTGCATTATTTATAAGAAATTTTAAAAGTTTCTACGAAAAGTTTATTTCATCTAAATTTTAAATTATTTTTAGTCCTACCACAAAAGTTTCATAAATTTTCGCCCAACATTTACGGAGAGATCGTAATTTGAAAAAAGACGTACATGAAAATTCACATGCTTATAACTTAAAAAAATTAAAATTAAAAAAAAAAAACTCTTCAAAAAACCACCAAAAAAAGTTTCAGTTTAGCAAGTTAGTTTTTAGGGTGTCCGTTTCAAAAATTTTAAGTCTATACTTAAAAAAAAAAAAACAAAATGTTATTTGAGGTAATGAAACAAAATTTCACACAGAAATTTCGAACTAGAAGATCTGAGCAAAAACTAGTTGAATTCGGTCAAGAAGGCGTGGCACCTTTCGTATCAGCAAAATTTTCAAAATAACACAGTGTAGGGTATTTAATTTTTTGCCAGGCCAAAGGTGCTCTTACTAGTTTTAGTTGGATTTAGGCACTTATAAAGAAAAATTTCTACATTTATTTTCACTTCTTTTTACAAAATAGTTTTATCGCCTTTACTCACAAAATTTCAAGTTACTTTGCGGATAACGGTAAACACAAACAGCTTGCAAATCATACAAGATTTTTTTGAAGAAATTTGGTAGGCGTGTTAGTGCTTTTCAATGCCAAACGTTGTTTTGCCTTTTTTCTGTAGGTGGCGCGATGAGTTCGATTTGAACGATAGCTGCTATAGGTGGAAATATTTATCATTTAAACTTATTTGTATAGCGGGTGCAACAACCCCATGTCCGGTCCCTGCAATTTTTGCAAGGTTAATGGTTGACACTTTTATATCTACAGAGATATAACATTAAAATTATTTTTAAGTTCAAAAAATTTTGGTAAAAAGAACACTTAAAAATGACTAAAAACGCCAACTTCAACAGGGTGTATTTTAACAACAAATGGTACTAGAACCAAATTCTGCCGGGTTGTTGTTCTTGCACACCGGATCTACCATATTGCCATATTTAAGCGAAATCGGAGACAAAAAAATGTTCAGCTGGTATGCTTGGCGTGTTTTGCTTCATATATAGATTACCCCTGGAAACATAAATTGATATATGATTTGCCGTAATATTGGGAAAACTCGTTGAATGGCGTGACACCGCCCACAAAAACATAATACACTACAAAAAAAAAACTACTAAAACTACTGGAGGGAGTCAACTTGCTATTAGGCACCACTCAATTGAAAGTGGGCGAAATATCACCTGTGCGCGTTAAATGTTATTTCTCGCAAATGGTATAACATGTTTTGATGAAATTTGGTTGGCGGGTATTGCTGACATATGCCTTTTAAATAAATGAAAAGTGTGCGGCATCGAAGGAGTACCACGCCCACTTTTAAACTAAAAGCAAAAAAGATTTCCTACAATTATTGGGGTCCAAAATAAATTTGTCCAACTTATGCATCTTGAGTTATAGCAAAAAAACCCCGTTTTTTTAATCAAAAAATGTCAACTGGTTTCACAACTTCCAGAGGGAAAATGGGCTTAAATACAGTTTAGGCTCCAATCGAAATTGATTATAAACCAAATATTTTCTTATGTGCTTTTAAAATCTAAGAATAAATATGGAATCTAAAAGTGTCGCTCGGATCTGGTTTTGGAGATATAGACATCGGAAGTTGCGGATATAGCTTTTCTAAAAATCCATAGAAGTTAAAAACGGCTGTATTGATTTCCAAAATATGGGTGTCATATGAAAGGTAACTTAACAAGCTACAATATAGATCTAAAAATTTTTGAAATCTGGCTCGTAGTTTTCGAGATATTACAATTTTTCTGAAATTTGGACTGATTTTAAAAAAAAACCGTTATTTTTCCAAAAAATCCGTTATTACTGTACAATTTTATTAACATATTTATAAAGCTCAATTCATCTCCTTTAAAATGTAATAACACTTTAATGAAAATTTTTGAAATTAACCCTTTATAACCGAAAAAATTAAAAATCATTTTGATGAATTTTGAGAAGTATTTTAAATTTTTTTGACATGATGTGTTCTCTTTGACAAAATGAGCACTAAAACATATTTTAAATGTTTATATTTATACTACATATATCAAGCATTGGTTTACAAATTTGGACCATTGGACATATAAATAAAAAATTTAAATAAAGCAAAAGCGTTTTATTGATAAACCCCTACTCTTATGTAAAATTACTGTGGCTAGCAAGCTAGGTGTTGGATATATTATAGACTGATCCGCGGCCGAAGGCCGCCGCGAAGCCGGTGTTGGATTTTTGGGATTTTTAAATCCTGAGTTGCGGCCGCAGGCCGCCCACTTACCCCTACTATTATGTAAAATTACTGTGGCTAGCGAAGCCCGTGTTTGATGTACAATAAGATATAATCGATAAAAATTCATTTTAATGTTCATATTGTCAAAGAGAACACATCATATCAAAAAAATTTAAAAAACTTCCCAAAATTCATTAAAATGATTTTTAACTTTTTCGGTTATAATGGATTAATATCAAAAATTTTTGTTTAAATTTTATATCATTTTGAAGGGGATGAATTACGCTTTATAAATATGTTAAGAAAACTGCAGGTTTATAACGGATTTTTTGAAAAAAAAAACCGTTTTTTTTTAAAAATCGGTCCAAATTTTAGAAAATGCGTAATATCTCCGTAATATCTCGAAAACTACGATCCAGATTTCAAAAATTTCTGAATCAATATTGTAGCTTATTAAATTACCTTCCATATTTTGGAAATCAATGCAGCCGTTTTCAACTTATATAGATTTTTAGAAAAGCTATATCCCGAACTTCCGATGTCTATTATATCTCCGAAACCAGATCCGAGCGACACTTTAAGATTCCATATTTATTCTTAGATTTTAAAAGCACATAAGAAAATATTTGGTTTATAATCAATTTCGATTGGAGGCTAAACTGTATCTGTTATCTGTTGATAGTCGTGGCCATCGATACTGGACGATAGTTTGGATACTTACTCTCGATAACTGCATTACCTTTTGTATTTTAAGGTAAAAATTTGTCCATATTTCAAACTTCACAAACTGAATAAGTACTTGGCGCTCACTCAAACGACCGTCAATTAAAAATGCGCGTCCAAAATGGATGAAAATTTGGTGAGTAACTGTCAGAAGATGCACAACTACATTCACTTGCTTTTATTGACGAGTGCCGCTATGTTTACGTTGAGGTCGGAAACTTTTCAGACAACCCTCGTACTCATTTTATAAAAAAAACTGATTTCCTACGTCGAGCTTCAACAAAGTTCATTTAAAGAAAAGTCTTTGTTATGAGAGTAAGGTCTTCCAAGATAGGCCCATATACTTACATGTGTCCTTAAAAGAACTAATAAAAAAAAAAATCCCGCATTAGACTGAAATATTGGTCTTCCAAATAAGCACAGCCTTGTGTATACATATCGTCACCTTAGAACAACAGAGTTCTGTCTGCCATACATTTTGTATGTAGTTAGAGCTCTGTTGTTCTAATGTCGCGATATGCCAATCTTGAGAAAATTTAAAAAATGACACCTTTCATTTAAAAAAAAGTTATGTACATACTAAAATAATAATAAAATGTTAACATTGTTTTCATCGATTGTATTTTATTTACAGATGCAGCAAATCAACATTGCACTCGCCATATATTTTAATGATAGTGTTGCGTATACTGCAAGGTAGCTTGGCAGCATCAAAGGCCTACTTGAACATAAAAATTCAATCGAAACAGATTTTCGACAAAAATATTCCAGTACAGTTTGAAACTGACAGAGAAGATCTCAAAACAGCTTTGAATGCATCACAAGATAGTGCCGCAGTGCATATACTCCTTGAAGTATTGGCAGATTTTGATAAAAACCATTCTCAACTATCATCTGCTCTTGCTTTAAGAGAAACTCAAGGAATCATTTGCTCTTTTATTCATCAATCCTTTATATCAGAACCATCTTTAGCAAAACTTGTGCATTTTCAAACATATCCCAGGGAGGTCATTCCAATGATTGTAATGGGAGTTCCGTCTATGCATATATGTATAGACTTTTTACACGAATTTTTGAGTATGCCTGAAATCGATAAGCAAGCTTTTACTATCGAGTTAGCATCACATTTGGCTTTAAAATATTCAATTCCAAAGAGTTTAAGTATATCTAAATTTTGTATAAATACTATAGGGACAACATTGACTATATTGTCAACTGATTTAAAGTGTTCATTTTTAGCTGATATTTTACCAGCACTCGTGCGATTTGCAGAAGCTTTTCCTGTTTTAATTGATGATTGTATTAATATTTTAATGATGATCGGAAAGTGTTTATATTCACAAGAAACTTTAGGTTTCAATGCATTACAAACACACCTAATACCAGCTACAAGGTGCAGACGTAGAGACACAAAAAAATATATCTCACTAATTATAGAAGCTTTTCAACTGTTGGTAACACAACTATTGACGAAAACTGATTTATATTGAAGATTAGGGTAGTTTAAAATATTAAAATTTCTTAGAATTACGCTTCCACAACACCAAAAAGTTCTCTTTGAATAAGCACCATGTAAAATTTGGTAAATTTCAGAGAAAATTTGATGCCTCCCAAACCATTTTAAAAACCGAAAAATGGTTCTGAATATGGAAAAATTTTTTGTTTTAAAATTTAAACTGTGAGACTTTTTGTATGGATTTTGAGCTGCTTAGTTCGAATACACAATTTATTCTCTGTAAGTTTTGAAGATATTGTCCATTCAAGGTGGACACTTAAGATACGAAATGGAATGGAGAATATCTTCAAAACAACTGAAAAATAAATTGCATATTCGAACTTAGCGGCTCAAAATTCATATAAAAAGTATAACAGTTTAAATTTTAAAACAAACAATTTTTCCATATTCAGGACCATTTTTCGGTTTTTAAAATGGTTTTGGCTGCATCAAATATTCTCTGAAATGGGCCGAATTTTTCGTAGTGTTTATTTTTTTTTTTGGTGCCGTGGGAGTGTAATTTCAAGCAAATTTTTATTTTCATACAAATTTGAACGAGTCCATTTTTTAATATTGTGTTTTAAATTACATAAGTTAAATGCTTGTCATATCACTGTGAAACTAACTGAGCATGTAATAAAAGAAAACTAAAATTTTCAAATTTTATATGGTTCTTGCAAGCAAACATTACAAATTATAGGATCCAGATATGAAATAAAACTTATTTTAAATAAAAACAATTTATTTATACTCATTTTTTCTTTTCAATCTTTTTTTCTTTTTTCCTGTGTATTTTATTTGTTGAATCTTTCATGACCTAACTATAACTACCAATAAGTAACCAAATCTCAAAACTAATGAGGAAATTATTTTAAGCCATTGGCCAATGCTTTGGTTTAATTGATTTACAGTAAGTATATACATTAATTACTTAGTTAATGATAGGGAAGTAAAATTAATACTAAATAAGAAGAAAATTATAGCTTGAAAAATAGCTTTAAATAAATTGCTCAAGGGGAGTGATTGTTCCAATATGTTATAATGTTTTTCTAATTTATGTATTTTTATGAAAACATACCTAACGTGTGAAAATAAGTATTCGTGAAAAATTTTGTTTGTTTTTTTTTTAATTTTTGTAAGTGACACCATTGGAAAGGTCATATCATAATTGACTTAAAACCGTGAAAATCGATTTTTTCACACGTTCGATGTTTTCACAAAACAGATCACATATCGTCCCCTTTCAGTCTTAACCTCGTAACTACATTTTTATCAAATTTTAGTTTTTGATGGGGCAACACTAAGGAAACCTTACAGAACATTGTGGTGGCACTCTGGTGTCAAAATGTTGTAATCAGTGTTGCAAATTTAGTGCTTTTTTGGGATTATTACCCGTAAAATTTTTGACCTAGTGCTTTTTCATTTTTAGTGCTTTTTTCTTTCTTCTTGAAGACTTTGTTTCGCTTTTAATTTGGAATTAGAAAATAGTGCTACGTCCGTTTGGATCAATGAAAAAGGTTTCAAATATTGTTTAGTGCTAAACCCTTTTGAAAATCTAGCAAATTTAGTCCAACGTGTGTTGTCATTGCCATATTCCAATGCTGAAGTAGAAAGAGTATTTAAGTAGTCCCATGGTCGCGTTTAAATCAAAAATAAGAAACAAACTTTCATTTAATTCTTTAAATTCTTTACTCCATATTAAATATGGATTAAAATGGAATGGTTGTTGCTGCGACACTTATGAATTAACAGATGAAACACTGTTAAAAGTAAATAGTCTGCAAGCATACTAGAAATCAGAATATTACATAGAAACCTTCGGCTAGGAGGAACCCGAAAGTAGTGAAAATAATTTAACAGATTTGTTTTAAACTTATAAGCTACAAGTTCGAGTCATACAACGCCAAAGTAATGTTGATCTTAATTTTATGAATATATGGGCAATTCTCAGGAACCTTTTACTTACGATCTGTACGATTACGATCTGTACATGGTAGCACGTGGAGCTCAAAATTGGCGCGAATAACATATATTTCTACAAAAAAACTTAATCCACATACTTGTTAATGTTTGAAAAATATGTGCGCGGGCCAATATTCACAAAAAATCATTACTATTTGAATTAATACCATGCACCTTACGCGTTTGACATCAAAACTTCACGACAACTATAGGTTAAAAGTTTCTGAGAAATGCCCATATATTATATGCAGACCTTGAAACTTTTAAACTTTTATTCAAAAAGTTTTGCAAATGCAAGTTTTTGAAAACTTTTATTGTATGAAAGTTTATAAAAACTTTTATTTTTAAAAGTTTTTAAAAACTTTTTCAAAAAACTTTTTCAAAAAACTTTTAAAAATAAAAGTTTTTTATAAAAGTTTTTAAAAACTTTTATCCATAAAAGTTTTTGTATAAAAGTTTTTTGAAAAAGTTTTTAAAAACTTTTATTTTTAAAAGTTTTTTATAAAAGTTTTTCAAAAAACTTCTCATATAAAAGTTTTTTTTTTGGAAAAAAACATGGCAAAAAAAAGAAATACCTTGAAAAAAATCCAGTGACTGAAGTATTACAAATTACACGCTTATCTACATATAGAGCTGAAAGATAAAATGCGACCATTTTGAGCCCATTTCGGTGAAAAAATTTTATTGCACCAATCGATGGGGAAAGGTTGAAAATAGATTTTGGACATGACCAGGGGTGTCCCCGACCCCTCTAAGTGACCGATTTGGGCCCATTTAGGTGAAAAAATTTTATTGCACCAATCGATGGGAAAAGGTTGAAAATACATTTTGGACATGACAAGAGGAGTCCCCGACCCCTCTAAGTGACCGATTTGGGCCCCATTTTGGTGAAAAATTTTTATTGCACCAATCGATGGGGAAAGGTCGAAAATAGATTTTGGACATGACCAGGGGTGTCCCCGACCCCTCTAAGTGACCGATTTGGGCCCATTTTGGTGAAAAATTTTTATTGCACCAATCGATGGGGCGAAAGGTCGAAAATAGATTTTGGACATGACCAGGGGTGTCCCCGACCCCTCTAAGTGACCGAATTGAGCCCATTTTGGTGA
The DNA here is from genome assembly GCA_951812925.1 of Calliopum simillimum. Lineage (NCBI taxonomy): Eukaryota > Metazoa > Arthropoda > Insecta > Diptera > Lauxaniidae > Calliopum > Calliopum simillimum. The sequence continues at coordinate 78,096,841 of OX638372.1, read as the reverse complement.
AAAAATTTTATTGCACCAATCGATGGGAAAAGGTTGAAAATACATTTTGGACATGACAAGAGGAGTCCCCGACCCCTCTAAGTGACCGATTTGGGCCCATTTTGGTGAAAAATTTTTATTGCACCAATCGATGGGGAAAGGTCGAAATTAGATTTTGGACATGACCAGGGGTGTCCCCGACCCCTCTAAGTGACCGATTTGGGCCCATTTTGGTGAAAAAATTTTATTGCACCAATCGATGAGGAAAGGTTGAAAATAGATTCTGGACATGATCAAGGGTGGGTCCGACCCCTCTAAGTGACCGATTTGGGTCCATTTTGGTGAACAATTTTTATTGCACCAATCGATGAAGAAAGGTTGAAAATAGATTCTGGACATGACTCAAGGGTGTCCCCGACCCCTCTAAATAACCGTTTTGGACGCTTTTTATAAAAAAAATTTTATTGCACCAATCTATGGGAAATTGTGGAACATACATTGTGGACATGACTTAATGTACCCTCCGGCTACTCTTGTGACCGTTTATTGCCATATTTTTAAAATTTCGTTAGTGGACATTCAAATGACAAAAAATAGAGTGTTGTGTTGTGTAGTATTTATAAGGAAAAAGCCGTAAAAAAACATTCATGCGTCGGTTGGCGTCTAATGTCTGACCTGTAGATTTAGTACGAAATTATTTAGTTTAACCGTTTTTGAAGTTGCCCTGACTATTGTTCGCAAAAAAAAAAGTTTAAAAAAGGTTTGTATTTAAGGGGTTAAAGTAAAAAACGGCAATATGTTAGTGTGTATCCAAAAATTTAAATTTTG